>CM029517.1:2793831-2868865 GCA_017140615.1 Eucalyptus cladocalyx
CATGTAAAATAGCTACTATCGTTCATAGTTCGTATAAGTGATTTTCAAGAAAATTTGACAGAAATAATTATATTGTAAATCGTCAAAAAATTTAATACTAAACTGATCGAATTAAATAATTTATAATTAAATTGATATTCATATAATAGATTTACAATTTTTATTAAAATTATCCCGTTTTGGGTCGTGTCTTTTTAATTCCATAATTGGGGCACCCCTTGATTCGGATCTCCAACGTACTGTTTTCTAACTTGAATAGGTACACGCCTTTATTACTCGTTGCATCGCTAAAACCGGGTCAGCATAGCATGATCGTACATCATTCAATTTTCAGTCATTCAAACCCAGAATGTCTGTTCTTGTGTTTGAAGGTGGGGATCAATTTAGGTGAACTTTGTAATGGTTTCCATCAGCTTTTATGATGATAGTATTCCCTTTTCTTTATTCTCATCATATCGATTGTAATGAGTTTATAAAATTAGAGGCCACAACGTGGATCAATAAATCATATTAAAGTAAAATAACCGAGAATACTATATGATCCTAGATATCTAATCACAGGATAATCTCACCAAACAGTAGGAAACTTTCGCTTTCATGTTGGGGTCGCCCTACCTACCGGATAAATATCAGGACTACGTTCTTTATTTAATGTGTCGGTATAGGCACGACCAACATTCTCAAGTTCCCTTTTATATATTTATCTTCTCTAGAAGGAGGTAACCTCTAAGTTGTTTTACGAAGTTTCAAGGTTCAAATTAAATAAGGATGAAGCCTTTTAAGGACATATTTAGTCCCATAATTCGACAATTATGTAAAACAAATTAAAATGGGTCCTCAAAAGATGATACCCGGCAGAATGTCTTGAACGGGTTTCTATTATAGCCAAATTTCAACTCTGCTGAGTAATAACTGTGGCAGGTCTTTCTGAAATTTGCGAAGCCATCGTAAACCGATTGCCACTCACACTGCTTCTATCGATCTCTCCTGTCTCGTGGAGGTCGTACCCGATGAACTTTACGGCTCTAGAAGGTCGAACATGATCGAGCGAGCTATGCGCAGGTGAGGCAGTGAGCAGTCGGGCCGATCGATAGGGATCGACCACGCCGACTGGGCACTTTAGGATCGGATTGGATCGCCGAAGCAAAGCCAAGCCTTGTACAATCGAACGCTCACTCACTTGCCTTACCCGGATCAGAGAGAAATGATCTAGAGAGAAGAGCTCTGGAAAGAAGACTGTTTTAATGGAAGTAGTGGATGATTACAAGTGAAGGAGGACACCCATTTTATAGTTGAGGGCCTCGGATTACATCCATTGATCTAGAATTCTACCGGCGGACGAGATCGCACCGCCTCAACTACCGACATAAATATCGAGCTACCATCTACCAACATAAATAATGGAACGGACTCCGTAATCTTAGCTTAATGACATCTTCGCCCGTCCTGCAATTCGGAGAGAAGACTTGGTGGGAATCCGAGTGAGAGTAGGAGGTCCACGGGTGAGTCGCAGTCCTCCAGGAACCTCTTGGGTCGACTCTCTTTAGGTCCATGACAGCAGCTTCTGCAATCGGCGGCGCCGGTCGGATTTATTTCCGTGAGGCTTGAGGTTGGGGTCTGCATCACATTCAGCATCGTTAGCAGTGACCGGCGAATAGATCTGCATCGTTACACGGCAGACGTGCGGCGTTCTTTTCAACTTGTCTTAAGAATTCTACTTGTCCTGGGATGAAGGATCTGATTTTTTGGTTATATGTTTTGCAGGGCATCCCTGTGCAAGGCTCTTCCATTTATCAATTAATGAAATTTTTCGTACCATGGTATTTACAAAAATTTCACTAGGATTAAGGTGGCAATGGAATGACGGCGGCGGCGGCGACGACGACAATAAGAGTGGAGTGGCTATCGTATAAGAAGCATCTTGTTAACCATTGTCCATGAACACTTGTTAAGCATTCTTAATAAGAGGAAATATTTTGATTTTCAATATATTGATCACACATATCACAAGGGAATACGTTGCATTGAAAATCATATATCTTCTTTAAAGGGTGTTTAACAAATGCACTGAAGGCCAAATTCAAAATAAGAATTATGGTTATAGAATTATTGTTTTCATAAACCTAGTGCATTAGTCGGAAGTGATATAAATGAGGGGAGAGAAACCATGTTAATTGTTTATACTTAAACCCCTCTGTTACAATCGTAAATCTCTATTTAATCTAACGGTGACTACCCATCTCCTTATCTACCAACTATCCATGCTAAATCAAAATACCCATATTGTCCCCAAAAATATTCTAAGCTCTAGACCCAAGAATATAGATCTTCAATCCCAAGCCACCCTTTTTTCTAATAAGAACAAGCAAGTAATAGCCAACATCGAAAGTCACGGCAAACAAGCTTCAACATCCTTCACTTCGAGCTATCAATCTATCAACCAATTTATTCTCAAAGATAGCATTTTTTTTAATTAAAAAATGTGAAGAGAAAATGTGGTACTGGGCTGATGGGAATATAGGCCTGAGCGTTACAATGACAAGCCCATTAATTAAACTAAGGTATGGACCGAGAAGTTTATATCTCAAGCCCCCTTCCTTAAGGCTTACTATTAAATGTCCTACCCACCCATTTGTCCCCCCGCTATTTACATTTATATCCTTCCTTTTTCTTTATTATTATTGTCACAATATTTATATCCAAGAGGAAAAATACAATAAATATCACTGAGTTTGCACTCACTGACCAAAAAAGATGCATCCATTTTCAAAACTACAAATTCGGTCGCGAAAATGTCATTTCTCTTTCTAAAACTATCCTTGCGTTTCTCTCACTCACACAAACAGTCCCAAAACACTCAAAATACCGATGCTACACTCATGCGCTCCGCCAGCCACTTTGCTGCCGCCGTCTCACGCCGTCGTTGCCATCTCTAGACTCACGGTTGCTCTCGTAGCTTGCCGTCGTCCCGCCAAGTCTGCACCTCTCAACCAATCTCTCTCTTCTCGAAGAAAGGTTCAGAGTCTTGATGAGTGGGAGGTACAAGTCTAGAATTTTGGGATCCTTTACGTAAGGAAGGGTCATTAGGTTATTTATGTGTGTTTGAGGTATGTGATTATTGACATCTAAATTTTGACAACCCGATCATTTATTTATTTCATAAAAATTAATGATTAATTTTTAACCCTTAAACAAAAATATTATAATTAAATTGGATAACATATAGACATATAGTTTTAAGAGCATTTATTATGTATTAGTGCATTTACATTGGGTCGGCACAAATGAATTTGAATTAATGGTTTTGAATTTTAATTTAACTAGTTGGATCAAGCCCTAGGTAAGAGGAAATTGGCCTAAGCCCTTTATTCATTAATGGCTGAGAATTGACTTATGAAGAATCACGAGTTGGAAAATTTGTATATTTGGAGAAAAGATCCGTATTATTCTTTTAATATTTGTTCAAGAACATAGAAGGAAAATTAAGAAACAAAAAGAATAATGTTATGATGGTGAATCTTTCATATATTCATGTAATATATGGAAAATGAAGATTAGAAAAGTAAAAGGGGAGTGTGCTAAGGCCGAATCAATCAACATTGGCATACATATATAGAGAAAAGGATATTTTTCTTGACAGAATGGAAGATTTCGTATGAGAAATATTGGAAGTACTACATGTGGGGGCATATATAGGTGTGTGAATACTCGGAACCGCCCGGAACCAGCGGTTCTTGAGGGAACCGGTCCGGTTCTCAGTTCCAATTTTTCGGAACCGGTGGGTACCTTGTGATGTCACCGTTAGATTAAATAGATATTTACGATTGTAATAGAGGGGTTTAAGTATAAACAATTAACATGGTTTCTCTCCTCATTTATATCACTTCCGACTAATGCACTAGGTTTATGAAAACAATAATTCTATAACCATAATTCTTATTTTGAATTTGGCCTTCAGTGCATTTGTTAAAACCCTTTAAAGAAGATATATGATTTTCAATGCAACGTATTCCCCTCATTTATATCACTTCAGACAAAGGCCGAGCTCATGAGGAGCCCAAGCAACGGAATTGACCGATGATTTGTGCTCTTCAAATACGTGTGCCTGCGTCCACTCATTTGGATTACCTTCTCTCCATATGATGACCCGTCCGTCGTACGAGCACGAAGCAAGCAAAGACCCGAATTTGGGATGAGCCCAAGATATCTGCCAAACGGGTCCTTGATGGCCGGTCAGGGTGGCAAGATGCTGAGATCCCGAGCTGCTGACTCCAACAATGTTAACGGTGTGGTCCGACGACGCCGTGGCCAGTCTCTTACCATAGTAGTCCATCGCCAGATCATGGACCGTGTCCTTGTGTCCACTTTCAATCTTCTGTGGAGGCATCTTTCAAGTAATTCTGCGAAATTAAACAAAGAACATGACCAAATTATAGCTCCTGCTCACTTATCACCCGCTAAAAGGGTCCAAAAACATTAGCTAGAGACCAGGGATCTGTCAACATTCCTTTAAGAGAATGATCAACAGAATTACACCAACTTCTTGCCTCTAAATTCGCGTTTCATCGAAACAGTCGAGCCCGAGATTTTTCCGGACCTGAAGAAACCATCAACTACCAGTTCATGTACCCTCAAACCAGTATAATCAAATCCCTACTCTTTGCTGGGAAATACTGGGATGACAGAAGAAATTCCAAAGGGACAAAACAAAAGGAAACGGTCCAACCGAGAGCATGACAAGATGGCGATTTGTAATGACTGAGCCTGAGATCTAACGATCGTTGGAAACCCCGATATAAACTTTCGCCAGGGACAACTAGAACCCAAAAGAAAGAGAAGAAAAAATCGAACAGAACAACCCTTCGGCTACACGTGCGGATTCCTTACAGAGGATGGAGATCGTGGACGTCGTCTTGCAGCCGCTCCCTCGTCGCCGCTTTGCTCCGCCGGCGTCCAACCCCAGAGCTGCCGTGCCTTGCTGCAGACAGAGAGAGAGAGAGAGAGAGAGAGAGAGAGAGGGTTTAAGACTTGGAAAACCTCGTCGTCGGCTTTGACTTTTGGGGCTTGGGAGAGAAAACGGAAGAGGACGGGAACGGAGGGATTAAGTAAACATATAAATTAGTTTTTTTTTTTTGTGAGTCTACTTTATTCCTACTACGTTCATCTTAGAATTTTAGTGAAGTCACCCACTCCTAAAACTTACAGCGTCACCCCATCGCTGAGAAGATGGGGATATGAACCCCCTGGAAGGAGGGTCTAGGCGAATCCTGGTTATATATAGATTAGTTTGTGAGGTTTTTCTTCACTTATGAACTTGGAAGTTAATCAGGTTAATATTACGGAAAATTTCAAACTAGACAAAATCCAAAATAATTCTTTAACCATCAAAACTTTAAAATGATATAATTATGATAAATTTATTCTAAATTAATATTTTGACCACCAAGAATCTTAAATTGATACATTTGTAACAAATTTACCATCAATTAATTTTTTTAAATCATATTAACATTATAAATAAAAAAACCACAAACTGGTAATAGGCGAATCTGTCAATTACTACATGCAGTCCAACTTGAGAATTTGATAATAAAATTTAACGGAAATTAACAATAGATAAATTTATCATAATTGTAGTTTGAGACTTTTGGTGGTTAAAAACAATTTGGATTAAATTGATCACAAGTGTATAAATTTGGGGTTTTTCTTAATATTAGCCTTAAAATTGAAGATACAAGTGTTTTTGCTTTTTTTTTTTGAAAATTTTAAAAACATTATTTAAGTTTTAAAAAAATATTACGTGTTCTAATTTTATATGCTTTTGAAAGTTTGGGATGC
The DNA here is from genome assembly GCA_017140615.1 of Eucalyptus cladocalyx. Lineage (NCBI taxonomy): Eukaryota > Viridiplantae > Streptophyta > Magnoliopsida > Myrtales > Myrtaceae > Eucalyptus > Eucalyptus cladocalyx. The sequence goes on from CM029517.1 coordinate 2,799,670, forward strand.
TTGAAATCAAACAAAGTCACAACATTTGTGCCACGCGATTTGAAAAAAAAAAGTGAAAGTAATAATCATTCAAAATAAAAATGAAAAACTTTATGCATGACTCTGGTATTATCCCTCAAATAAGCCAAAACAACTAATAAGGCGAGTCAATTATTAAAGGGTTAATATCCTGAAAAACCCAAAACCGATACACTTTTGACAAATTTATCTCAAATTATTTTTTTGACCATGAAAACCCTAAACTGATATCCTGCGACAAATTTCTCCATTGATCATAAAAAACCCTAAACTAAAACATTTATGACAAATTTATCCCAAACTAATTATTTTGACCGCAAAACCCCACTGATAAATTTGTGATAATATACCATTCGCTAAATTGGATTAATACCAAAAAAATCACAAAAATTGTAAGCTGTGACAAATGGAACGTAAAATCCCAAATTGGTATCTTGTCAATTGTCACGTGTCATTTAACTTAATAATTTGATAGTAAAATTTAACAAAAACTAACAGAGGGTAAATTTGTCACAAGTCACCAATTTGAGATAAATTTATTAAAGATATACCAGTTTGAGGTTTTTCATGGTCAAAAAAATAGTTTAAGGTAAATTTGTCATAGGTGTATCGATTTGAGATTTTTTAGGGTATTAACCCATTATTGAAATAAACATAAAATTTTTATATATGGCTATAAAATTTTGGAATAATCGTAAAAGCCATCTCCAAGTTTTGCACTCATATGAATTTGATTATTCAATTTCCAAAATAAAACCGTTTGAAACTCCAAACAAAACATCAACCTAAAAATATCAATTTATCCTCCTGCAAACATAGAACTAAATATCCCCCAGCCTTTCGACAATCGAGTAGCCCTCATGGTGGCACGAGATTTGGATGACTGGTTAAGTTCATGTCTTAGAATTGTGAAGTGGTCTCGATCCAATGGATTGGAATCGATTATGTGACCTTCGTTTTTGAATTGAAAATTTCATAACCTCTAACGCAATTGCACTGAAATCAATTAATTACATCATTCAATATAAGAACATATCATATAAGAACATATCATTTAAGATTGTTGAAAATTAACTATATCATTTAAAGATATTTTCAACTGTCCATTTTTGAAAATTTAGGATAAATTATCAAAGAGTTTAAATAGGACAAACCAATAATTTAATGATGTGATAAGTGCTAAAACTTGTGGTGAAAAGGCGATTACGCCCTAAAACTTTCAAAAAGTATAATTAAATTCTAAAATTTCTCAAACCGGTAGAAGTCCTTCCATTAACAAAATTAACTTGGCTAACAAAAAATACTTTTCTCTCTCATACGTGGCATTTTTTTATTATGTTCTTCTTAAAATATTACTTAAATTAGATTAAAAAATTATCAAGGGTAAAATTCATTAAAAAAAAAATTGAAAAAACAAGAATGGTGAAGCCCTTGCCAGAGGGGCGGTGCTGGCACCATCGCCAAAGGCCATTAGATATGGGCACCCTCGACCCTAATATGGGTGAACCTCAATGAACCTCACCATCAACCAAGGGCTAGGAGGGGTGGCCACCTAAGTAGTATCGATACTATACGCGACACGCATATAATACGACAACGTAGACATATCATTTCTAAAAAATAGTAATTTTAATTATTTATTACTGTAAATTAAATATATATTTTTATATATACATAATTACTATTTTATGATTATTTCTAATCAAATTAATTTGATTCAAATTCGTTTGTTAAAAAAAAATTGATTCAAATTCATAAATAAATAAATAAATAAAAACCTAGAATGAATTTACACTAAAAATATTAATCTACGATTTATTAATATCATTTATTGTTTCAATTTGACAAATTCAACTCAATTCCAATAATTCATAAAACTTTGAAGAAAAAAAAAAACAAATAATTCAAATTTAGACTCGCATGTTAGATGTGTCGAAAGAAAGAGAAAAAAAATGGGCGTGAATTGTGTATCACAAGAAGTGAGAGTTAGAAGATAAAAGAAAATTAGATTTTTCTTCCTTCCCATTTATTTTTTTACTATTATTTTTGTTATATATATACACATTTTAATCCATCATTTATTGAAAATTTTTAAAATTGACCTTATGTGTCTAAATCATGTGTTGGAAACTTGCATGTTGGAATTATGATCGGTAAAGTTGACTAGGTGTTAGATTTTCCGACGCATGTTGAATAAATGTCGGAAAGTATCCGGGGGTGTCGGAGGGTATCGAACAACGTAATCGGAGTATTTGGCCGAACACTAAACTGCGAAAAGTGTTGGTGCTTCCTAGCTGGCCACCCTCACCTAAGATCCGACGACCTTCACCGAACATATCTGGCAATCCTACCCTTTTTTTCATTTTTTTTAAAAAATAAAAACAAAATTTTATCATTTTTTTAGTTTTTTAATCTAATTTTGATAAAATTTGTAGAAGAAAAATTGTTAAAAAGACCACGTAGGAAACAGAAAATAAAACATACCATGTCAGTATTTTTCATAAGCCAAATTAACGATGATAACGAGAGGATTTAAGTTTTAGAAATGTTGCACTTTTTAAAAGATCTAGAATCAATTAGTTTTAATGACAAGTTGAAGAATTTCTAGTGCACTTTTGGTCAAACATAAGATGCCATATGGCGATCATTGAGTCAAATGAAAATGCCGCGTGACGACTATAAAAGCAAATATTTCCTTAGATCTAGTTTGAACTATATAAAATTTATATGCTTAACATGTTCTGAGAGCAATCGTTGTCTTTAATTATTTTGATATCAATTAAAATAATTAACTTAACTAGCGGTGAAAAATTGCTAATATCCATTAATTTGAGCAGAATTCTAGTGCATGTTGAAAAGAATAAATCCATCACTGATAGTTTTACATTAGCACTTGATTCAAAATCCTCTATTTTTTTTTCGAAATGTATCTATAGGTAAATTATTAAACCTATTTCCTATGTTGTCCCAATGATGCGTGTCATATACATGCTTGGGGAAAGAGTGTAGAGGAAAGAAAATGAATGGAGGTAAGAAAAATGAAATGAAAGTGAGAGGAAAGAAAACAAACAAATTGCTCAATAACTTTCTCCAACAAAAAACTTTTATCTGTGGCTCCTTCTATGGACCCTTTTAAAAAAACAAAAGGAGACCACATTTCGTAAAAGAAAGGGTGAATACTATAAAAAATTCAAAACTAGTTTATGTGCCACCTTCATTCCAAATAGTCTAAATAAAAAAAGAGTATAGAATGAATTTATATTAAAAAATTAATCCGCCATTTGTTAATATCATTCATTATTTTAATTCGACAAATTCAACTCCATTTCAATAATTCATAATACTAGGAAAAAAGAAAAAACAAGCAATCCAAATTCTAGAATCACATGTCGGAAACGTATTGAAAGAGAAGAAAAAAACTTTGATGAGGTGAATTATGTGTCACAAGAAGTGAGAGAGTAAGAAAAGAAAAGAATATCAAGTTTTTCTTCTTTCCCAATTTATTATTTATATTATTTTTATATATTTATATTTTAACTCCTCATTTATTAAGAAATTTTAAAATTGACCCATATATGTCGAATCGTGTCGGAATTCGAACTCAAGACATTTGAAATTTAGACTCGCGTGTCGAAAGAGTTTGATAGTTGTTGGATTTTTCAACAGCATGTTGATCAAGTGTTGAAGAATATCAAGTGTCGAACACATGTCGAAATGTCCGACGCTAATACGAAGACATCCGAGAGTATCGATACTTCCTAAATTATAAATTGCAAAACAATTAGTAATATTCATTAAGCTAAAACTAATTGGTATCGTAATGGGAGATATATTATTAAATCACTCAAATTAAGGTTGGCAATCTTGTAGATTGGTTAATAACTTTAACACACAGCTAATATCAAAATTAAATTTTGATGGGTTATTAAGACAATTAGTAACTTCTTAAATATTAATAAATGCGTCTTTCAAACCTGTTGATAGCTTACAAATTAGTTACAAGGGTAAATGTTGCGGTCAACTCGTTGTTACCAACGGATCAGACATTACCCACGCTTTCAGGAATTTACCAGCAAGGAAGGGTGTTCTGTGTCTTGCCTCACCAGAACACAAGCAATCTGCAAATCAAGGCTTTCCAAGGAAATCGTACTACTGATGGTCTTTTCTAGTGAGTTGCCAATTATGCAGGTACCAAGCCTCCCCAGTTCTAGGTAACATTCTACCCTCTCAAGCTTTAGAACCAGTGTAGAAACAGTAGGTCATGGGAAGCAGCAGTGGACAACCATACTGCTAGATTTTAGTAGCTATTGCAGAATGATCACAACTGTTATGTATCGCAACATAAAAACCCAGAACATATGCAAGTCTACCATACGTTGTAGAGCCCCATTTACTGGTCTAAGTAAGGTTTACCCGATATGTTAAGAGATCAATTGTGACCTCCAAACGAACACATTTTGATCAAAATGGCTTATTAGAAATCAAAATCACTCAGAAAGAGTCTGTATTTCTCATCTTCAACAATGATTAATGGGAATAATTGGCTGGTCTTTCAATTAATGACGGTGAGATTTGAAACATTCTATTCATTCATCAGCACTCTAGGAGTGGCATGGGCCAATGTTCACCTCTTCAATGTGCTGGCTAAGCCAAAATAAGGACAATAGATTCCTTCTCCAATGAACTGCAGAAATTCCATCAGATAAGCAAGGAGAAAAGCTCTTTAACGTTAATGACAATTAATGTTGCCCAATGCAAGTACTATGGGCATGATGGATCGAGGATTAATGCAATCAAAAACCAATGTCGCATAAGTTTGGTTGTGTCTAGTTAGTGGTACTAATTCTAGCTTCAGGAAAAATCAATGTCCTCCAGTCAGTGAAGTGAGGACTCTCTTGAGATGTTGACCTGAGTTCTTGTGATGATCAACTTCTCTCAATAAGCTTAAATAATATATGACAGGAAGTACATTGCTAGGACAAAAATGACCAGCCAAAAAAATTGCTTACCCAGCTGACAAACACAGAAGCCTATTTTACTCAATATCAAGCATGTCAAATTTTCAGGCACCCTGTCAGGTATCTCCAGATCCGAAAGGCGATGCTTGTCAAGATGTAACTTCGCAATCACGTACAAGTAAAGACTTCAGTTTCTTGAAACTTGACAGATTGTGCACCTCAACCAAAGAATTGCACCCTTTAAGTATTCCTTGAACCTCCATGAGATTTTGACACTATCCGAGATGTAGTTTTGTGAGCTTCTTCAAGTTTGATAAATCTGGCAGTCTTTTAAGTTGAGGAAGTCCACTAGCTTTAACATTATTAAATTCTCCAAACCCTCAAAGCTTGGAATTTCAGTCAGACCATGGCAGTCCCAAAGGTGAAGTTCACTGAGCTTCTTCCAGTTTGATAGATCAGGTAATCTCTCCAGCAATGGAATTGCTATAAGCTTCAAAGTTCTGAGATTCCCCATGCTGCTAATAATTTGAACATCAATCAGATTATAACAGTACCCTAAATGCAGCTCACTGAGCAGCTGCAAGTTCAACATATCAGGTAATCTCTCAAGTGAATTGAGTGCTCTAAAGTCCAAAATTTTAAGATTCTCCAAACCATAAAGGCCTTCAATACGTTCTACTACTAAAGAATCAATCCTCAATTCTGATAGTTCCTTCAATTCTGATAGAGCTATAGGTGTTGCCTTTAATTGAGGCGATTTAACCAGCAAGCATCCTAAACTTGATGGAAGGCTAGGAGGGAATCTAAGTTAGAGCAAAGAGGTTCAAGTTTCTTAAGCTGAGAAAGAAGACCAATATCTTTATGGAGTGCAGTCATGGTATCACATGACAACCTCAAAGACTCAAGATTGCGTAACCGTCCAATCCAACATGGTGATGGATCTTGTACAAGCTGAGATGATTCTACAAAATAGAATCCTTCTTGGCCAATGGAACTTCTCGAATGTCCAAATCCAAGTCTATTAAATTTATCAGGATTGATAGCTCTGGAAGCATCTTCATAGATTGAGTGGAAATTTGTATAGTTATCAGGCTTATGGGGAATCTTGGTACTTGAGATAATATAGCGTTAGAAAGTTTCAAGACCCTCAAACATAATAACCTCCCAATACCATCAGGAATTGCCCCCTTCAAATACTGACAGAACTCAGCATCTATCTCTTCCAACTTCTCCAACGTCCCAACTGAACTAGGTATGTTTCTTATGGAGCTACCACACATCCTCAGAACTTTCAAATTCTTCAACTTCCCGAGTGAATCAGGCAGCTCCTCAACAGACGTGTAAGATAGATTTAGCAGGATTAGTGATTCCAAATTACCAATTGAGTCTGGAAGTCTCCTCAGCAACTTACACTTACGTAAAGACAAGTGCTCAAGCTTCACGACTCTCCAATTTCAGAAGGAAGTTGAGTAATTTCAACATTTTCCAAAGAGAGCCTCAATATCGATGTTAAGTTACTGACTGATCTGCAATTGTTCTGGAATCTCTCTTATAGAAGTCCCATCAATGAGAAGTTCCTTCAGAGAATCTAGGTTACATATTTCTTCTGGCAATTTGCAGAGATTAATGCAAAATCTCAAGTTCAAAAAAACCAACTGCTTCAGATGCCCTATAGATATGTCAATTTGAATCAATCCTGCACAGTTTTCAAGGATTAAGTGCTCTAAATTTACATTTCCTGAGAAGTCTGGAGTTCTATGCAAAGTGTGCACAACCAGTCAAGTTCAAAACTTTCAAATTCCTTGCCATCTGCAAAAGAGTAATCATATAACTATGAAATCAAGGATCAAATAAGAGGAGGCAGCCACAGAAACAATCTGTGTCTATCACATAATAATCTCACCTTGATGTAAGTCCAACCATCCCAACTTTCCGAAAATTTACTCCATGATAAATCGAGAATGATTATGTTCATCATGGAAAGGTTGGTCAGTTCAAGTTCCAGAGGCAATTGATGCCATGAAAGCCATCTCAACTCGGAAAGCATAGGCAGACGCTTTTGCATGTTGGCTGCTAAATCATTTGAAGGCCAGTTTTCTGGGACGATCCTCACTTCAAGGTATTTCAGATTTGATAGCTTCTCAAGTTCTTGAATTGCATGATAGCATTGCAACTGATTGTCAAACTTAAGGGAAAGAGCCTCAATTTTTTTGGATCCCTGCTAGCAAGAGAATAAAAGGAAAAGCACATGATCTCCAATTAAATTAATAAAAGAAGTAGAATTTTCCCCAAAAATTGGAAAGAATATCTGAGCATCAGTCTAACATATGAATAAGCTATGACAGCAACAAACAAGACTTAAGAATAACTCCCCTTGGATATTAAGCACACGATCAAAATGAAAAAGCATGAACTTAGTCAGTTTGATGGGGACTGAATAGTAGAAATTCAAAGGTACCTTCTTTTTCATCACAATGTCTAAAGCTTCCTCATGATCCCACAATCTGCTCCGTTTTTTCAATTCCATGTTACATTCTCGACGAACAATGTCTCTACCGAGGTCTCTTAGCTGGTTGTGCATCCACAGATTATTGTCTTCTCCAATTTTTATTAAGGACAACTGCTGAAGGACTCGAAGGTCCTCACGTAGGATGCATTTGTCTTCGTTCCACATGTGAAGCACAATCCTTATGTCAAATCCAACAAAGAGACAAGCGATATCCAGGAAGATATGCTTCTGCAAATCATCTAAAGCATCATAACTTATTTTTAGCGTTCTCTTGACTTCCTTGTGGGGAACTTTTCTCAACATCTTCAATATAACATCCCAATAATCTTTTCCTTTGCCTGATAGCTGTGAACCTATTACCTCAAGAGCAAGAGAAGACCTCCTGTTGTTTTGACTACTTCTGTGGAGAAAGCATCATAGTCATCTGGAGGATAATCACTTCCAAAAGCATGTTTGCAAAAAAGTCGAAGCGATTGATTGAAGTCCATGCTTACAAGCTCATAAGTACAAGTAACCTCAGGAACATCAACAATATCCTTGTTTCTGCTAGTTATAATAATCATACTTCCTAAACCAAACCATGCAGGCTTTCCCATAAGTGATTTCAAAAGAGTCCTTTTGTCGACATCATCGAGAAGAACAAGAACCGTTTTGCCAGACAACCTTTCTTTGACTGTCTTCATTCCTTCATCCACATTCCTGATAGTAGTCTGGTTTCCTTTGAGAATACTGGAGATCAGCTGATCTTGCAACCATTCAATGCCCTTTACCTCTGAAGTTTCCTTGATAGCAGAGAGAAAGCAACGATCTTCAAAACGATGGGATAGCTGGTTGTAGATGATTTTGGCAAGAGTAGTCTTCCCTACACCCCCAAACCATAGATCCCAAGAATCCATATGTCCGATGGATTTCCGCACATCATTATATTGATTTCTTTCACATGATTTTCAACTCCGACCAAGCAGTCAGTCACTAGCAAATTAGCCTTTTTCAACTCATCCTCAACCTCCTGGACAATTAGTTTTACGAGCTCTCCTTCGCGGCTTATGGTATCAAGGGGAAAAAAGAAAAAGGAATTAGAAAATTGAGGAAAAACTATAAAGAATGTTAAGCAATGACTGAAAGCTATACTAGCAACGAGCCGCAAGATCAATTACCTATTGGTTGCCCTATCAATGTCCCATCCCTTTATCTCGCCAGCCTCCTTGAGAGCAGCCTTCCACTTGCTAATAACCTTATTGTCACATTGATACTCATGCGAAGCAAAGGCCTCTCTGTAAAACCCAGTTTGATGACGGACCTCTGATGGCTTAACATTGTAGAAAATGGGCATGATCTTTTGTCTCCCTGTTTTCCGACACTCCATCATTTGAACCAGCTCATTCAGACACCATTTGCTAGAGGCATAGCCCTTGGAAAAGATGGGAATCGAAATTTTTGAATGGCCGATCGCTTTATGTAACCCAGGACCAATCTCAGCACCTACTCTTAATTCTTCATCGTCTTTATATGTGCGGATACCAGCATCTAAAAAGCTCGTATAGAGGAAATCAACAAAGCTTTTTCGAGTATCTGGCCCTCTAAAACTCAAGAAAACGTCATAGTCATATCCAGACAACACGGAGGTTGATGATGGTGAGTCATCCATCTGGCATGGCTCTTTGAACTGCGGCGACATCGTTTCTGGAACTTGTGCTGGATTTTGCGTTGGCAAGGACTACTCACAAACGATAAAAAGATGAATTACTCTCTCTAGCGGTATAAACGCCACAGATGCTTAGTATACCAATGAAGCAATACCACTGCCCCAAGTTGCTTGCAGATCCAAAATAGGTCAGTTTCAAAGTGGAGCATCGGCATACCTTCGTCAGGATCAGCCGGCCGTCGCCGGTGCAGTGCCGCCTCAGGACCGGCGGCATGTGCGAGAGCAGTGGACGCTCATCCTCCCGCATCCACCTCCACTTCCCCGTCGGTTTCCGCCGCCGCCAACTCGGATCGCGCTCGAGCTCCACCCGGAGGGAATCGTGGCCGGGCCCGGGTGGTTTTTGGTCATAAACGGAGCTCTCCATGCCGATGCAGTCACCGTAGAATGGGAAAGAGTAGGCCATCGTGGAGGCGGCGGCGAGCGAAGCAGCGTAGGGCTTAGAAGAAGGCGGAGCGACGAGTTCCGATCTGTGTGACGGCATATATACGACATGAGGCTTCGTTGGGGAAGTGTTCGGGTTGCTATCTGTTGCAGGGCATGGGGAGTAGGGTGGCATAGACCTCCACTTCCCCGTCGGTTCCCGCCGCCGCCAACTCGGATCGCGCTCGAGCTCCGCCCGGAGGGAATCGTGGCCGGGCCCGGGTGGTTTTTGGTCATAAACGGAGCTCTCCATGCCGATGCAGTCACCGTAGAATGGGAAAGAGTAGGCCATCGTGGAGGCGGCGGCGAGCGAAGCAGCGTAGGGCTTAGAAGAAGGCGGAGCGACGAGTTCCGATCTGTGTGACGGCATATCTACGACATGAGGCTTCGTTGGGGAAGTGTTCGGGTTGCTATCTGTTGCAGGGCATGGGAAGTAGCGTGGCATCCACCTCCACTTCCCCGTCGGTTCCGGCCGCCGCCAACTCGGATCGCGCTCGAGCTCCGCCTGAAGGGAATCGTGGCCGGGCCCGGGTGGTTTTTGGTCATCAACGGAGCTTTCCATGCCGATGCAGTCACCGTAGAATGGGAAAGAGTAGGCCATCGTGGAGGCGGCGGCGAGCGAAGCGGCGTAGGGCTTAGAAGAAGGCGGAGCGACGAGTTACGATCTGTGTGACGGCATGTATACGAGATGAGGCTTCGTTAGGGGGCGTGTTCGGGTTGCTATCTGTTGCAGGGCATGGCGAGTAGAGTGTAGAGTGGTGGCAACAGTGGCTGTATAGTAATTGGCTGATTTTCTCTTTCTCTAAAACAGCAAACCGATCGAGAGAAAAAGATAAAAGCACTGTTAGCGAGAAAGCACTCCACTCAAGTTTCGTCACATGTACCGGTGATCCCGCCTTGCAAAAACCTTGAAACTTCCTCTCTCCTCCTCTCTTACTTTTTCCTCGTCGCCATGTTTCGGAGAAGCCTGTCGTGGGGGAGAAGGGAAGAGACATGCCTTCCTTCAGTAAAACTTTTTAGGAAATAAAGAGGACTACCATGGAAAAGGCCCAAAAAAGGTCCACACATAAAGTTGTGTTGGATTCCCTGGAAAATTTTGACCGATTCAAGAGTGGTGGGGCCCGAGTTATAAAAAAAAAAGGAAAAAAAATGTTGAATATTATTGTAAAAGAGAGAGAGAGAGAGAGAGAAAGTGGACCTCAGTTCTTAAAAGAAAAAGGGGTGGTGGAGGGGAGCTCGCCGAGAAAGAAAGGAAAGAAATGGAGAGAAAGAGGGAACGATAGGAACGTAAAGAAGGAAAGAAGAAAAAGATGAAGCGGCATTGCCCTTCTTCACTCACGCGATATTGCCTTGCCAAACCAATTCAACTCTGATTCGCAATGTTCAGTAAGTATTCACTCCATTCGTTCATTTAATCAAAAATAGTTTTTAGGGTTAGGATTCAAATTCAAAGTTCAGTGAATATCGAGTCATGAGGTTCGAATTTTCAGTTGTGAAGCTTTGGGATGTCATAGAAATTGTGAATTATGATGTTATGGAAGCGTGGGCAATAGCTTAGTTTGCTAAAATTTTAGGGTTTGTTGTAATATAATAAGCGAAAATAATCCTGGATCTTGATTTACGTCAACGCGAAATCTTCGAAAAATAAATGATAAATAATAAAAACACCATAAATTTATATGGTTTTGGTTTGAGTATCGATGCATTACGTCGTCTACAGGAAAAGCCAGCAAAAAATAATTCGCTATAATCGGAGAATCGAGTTTATAATCGTTCCCACGCTCGATAATTTTTCATATCTAGATATAACCTCAAATCTAAAGTTTTTATAAATAAATAATTCACTTAGATATAAACTTATGTTATAAAATTACCGTACATTCAAGCTCAAAATAAAAGTGCTTTACGTACGCTAATCAAGAACTCCAACGTTCATCTTTGATCTATGTACGTACAGCTTTGCATTTTAAATAAAGGCTTCACGCAGTTTCGCGCACTTTTACGTGCAGCTCCTTTCTTTCTTTCATAGGTTTCAGCCGTAAAACGAAACCTCCTGGAAACTTCTGCACTTTATATGTATATGTGCGCCCAAGGAGAAGAGTTTGACCTGAGCCCACTTTCGGCTCTACGCGCAGCTCTCTTCTCTCTCGGCGTGGAATATGTGTGTGTGCCCAAAAGTCAAGGTCTTGACTTTTGGGCCCCACGAGGATAACTTTCAACTTTTGCCGTAGATAAAGGAAGAGAAAACCTTTGCTCTTTTTTTTTTTTATTCTATTTTATTTCCTCTTTTCTAATCCCTCGTGAAGTCCCATGAAAATGAATTGCATTTGCAAATGCTCAAACTCAAGATATAATTTAACAAGTTTCGCATTATATTTAGATTCAAACAATAGTTTCTCATTTGTTAGAGTGCAAGAGTCATTTTATTAACATTTAGGTATAATTTAGTCTCTTTTGTAGTCAAGAAAGTGTTTTCACTAAGTTTTGAAGTTGATTTCTGGTTTACTTGTTAAAATCATGACATCATAAGTCCATTTAGCTATGTGTTGTTTGCTTTAGACATTCTCAAGTAAGTAGTGTTATCTCTTCTATAAATTTGTAAACCTATTCTTGAAAGAAATAGAGATTCTATATGTTATGAGTTATGAAATAGCATTTTTATTGCATAAAATATTAGATTGAGCATTTATTGCTTTTCAGTTATTTGTGAATGTTTGAGAAACGTTTTATGAAAGCCATTTTGAAATGTTATGTGTTTACGAAATGGATTCCAAAATGGTTTGAGAAATGCCTTGTGAAATATATTATGTTGGATGAATGACTTAAGAAAGATTATATGTTTAGTTTGTGAAATCGTTTTGTGACTTCATCCGAATTGGCTTATGAACTATAGGGAATTCTGTTGTGAGTTTGTGTTGAAGCTCAATGGCATTGTGAGCCCAGTGAAGGACTTGTTGGTATACATATAAATTTAGGATATTCTTGTGGCCAGCTAGCTACAATATAAGTAGAGATCTTGTTAAGGGGAAGCTTAGTCATCTTGTCACGAGGCATTATGTATTACCATAGTTGATATCTAAGCACAAAATTGGCCAACAAAATGGATCATTGACACGTGATGTGATACAAGTTTGGTCACTAGAATTGATCATTAGCATGTGATTTTAACAAGATTGTTCAATGAGTTGAACCATTAATATTTGTTTTGATATTAGTGTAAAATAGGTATTTTTGTTATAAATTTAATTATGTTGAAGCATATATAATTTATTATCTTATTATAACTTTGTTATATGCTGGATTTGGGTTAAATGAGTTGTGTGATTTGATTTTGTAAATTACATAATAGGTGCTCGATATGCTTTCAAGAGATGTACTAATCCCTAGTCTGTGGTTACTCATTTCAATATTTTGTTTTTTTCAAGCCCCTTCGTTAGTGGCCATTAGTACGAGAGTGGTACCGAGGGGGATTTTAGAAGTATTGTTTTTTTTATAGTTTGAGGCTGTGTTTGGATGGACGGCCGTATCATTACCTTCATCCATCCTATAGGATTTGGTGTGTGACACGTCATCTTCAACCTTACTATCGTCCCCTGCCGCAGTCACGAGCTTCTCCATGACGAGGAGGTGATGGTGGCCAAGAAGTCCGATGCGGCGGTGTGGCTGGAGCGGATGGTGGTGAAGAAGCCAAGGGCCGAGAAGAAGCTCCCGAAGGAGGGGGCCGACGACAAGAAGAAATGGGCGAAAGGAGCGTGGCGACATACGAGATGTCGAGCACGGCCATGGGCATCATGAACAACTTCATAAACATCTTCGATAAGCTGGCCAAAGAGTCGTCGTGGCTCGCGCGCTACAACAAGAAGTCAACCATCACTTCCTAAGAGATCTAGATTGCCATCTAGCTCGTGCTCCTTGGCGAGCTCGCCAAGCAACTGTGTCGACGGGCACCAACGCGGTGACCCGGTTCACCAACTCTTAGGGCTCTTTTGATTTGGGCAATATTTTATGTAGCATTCGATTTTTGTGCAAGAAAAACTTTGTGGGGACTGTAGAATCGAGAAGCTCCATTGAAATCTGCGTTTTGTGGCTTCAAGATGAGAGAGAGTAAAGCAGAAAAGGAAAAGAGAGAGAGAGAGTGAGGGAGAGGAGAGTAGAATAGTAAGAACGTAAATGATAACTATTCTATTTTTGATTAGATCTTTTAGTTTTTTCTGTTTAAAAAAAAATTGAAATAGAACTCTGTTTAATAATTTAATTTAATTTTTCTATTTTTGGAAAAAAAATTTTGTTCAGAAATAAATTTAAAACATAAATGTGAAGTAAAAATTTTCTACTTCTTTATTTCTACAACAAAAATAAGAAATAAAAATTATTCTCATCACTCGCCCTTGTTATTAGCTAGCCACCACCTACCACCATTGCCGCTCGCCTACCACCATCACTACTTAGGAGGGAGAAATTTTGTATTTTTATTTAGAGGATAGGAATTTTATGTTGTTATCAAACGAGTATTTTTACTCAAAAATTCATGCATGATATGATTTATGGAATAGAATGGTTATAATTTGTGCCCTAAGTATCTGAAGATAAATGATAAAGAGAATAAAGAAGAAAAGGGGGAGATAGAGAGAGAGTGAGAAAAGAGCATAGTAAATTAGTGAACTGTGAGAGTGAAGAAAAAAGAGAGAGAAAGAAACCAAAATCCTATCCAATTCAATTCAATCCAATCTAAACCGAATTATAACCACTGGGATTCGCCCTAGTGACCACATTTCCAACATGAAAGGGAGAGGTAAGGGGTTCAAATCCCCACATTCTCAGGGGGATGGGATGGGGACGCGTACGTTTCAAGAGTGGGTTTCGACTCCCACGCCCTGTAAGAGGCAGGGCAAAAAGTCGAGTGAGTGTAGAGTATGAATAAAGTAGGAATGATCACAAAAAAAATCTAAACCGAATTATCAAACTAACCAAATTCTTTTATTTAATATCTGAATCGAAAATGCACGAATTTTCAATTCGGTTTTTGACATCCTTAGTTCTATGGATGGATGATAGAAGTGAGTCTGGGACAAATAGCACAAGATTTTCTGAAATTTTTTAAGAAAAGAAGGAGAAGAAGACGTTGCAAAAGCAAGGAAGGGGGGGGGAGATGAGGGAAATGCAACGGAGACAGAGACTGAGGAAGTTTCAAGATTTCTAAGAGGTGGGACGGTCGGTACACGTGGCGAGATTTGAGTGAAGTGCTTTTTCATTGACATGGCATGTTCACGTACGCAATATTTTCTCGAGAGGAAGGAAGAGCAGGGACAGCTAAGACGTGCTGACATGGAATATTTACTTCGGTAATTTGAATTTTGGGCTCGGAAACAATGGGAAAATACCTACGAAAAAAGGAAAATGCGAGTACACGTGCGCTTGGATAGCCAAGTTCAAACACCATGAGATTACAATCATGTTGCTTATAATGATCATGGGAGAGATATTTTGTATTTAATGGGATTTAAATGGAGGATCCTAATAAAATTTACCCGATTAAAATTGGATAATTATTTTTTTTAAAAGTAAATCTTTTATAAGCCCCGAAAATTCAAACCCTCACAACTTATAATTAAAAAAGGGGTATTTTTTTTTTTTTTCAAATTTAAATGAAACGATGATTTTTCCATATAGGGGAGGAATATTACTTGACCAGGATATACATCGAAAAAGAAGGCTAAAGAGGGTGGCGTCATGCTGCCTACGATGATGGTACATGCGAGATGCTCCGTATTTGGAGGGATTTCGGCAGAGACATCAGATAACATTCGAATTAATCACCTGTTATTTTGACTTTTTTCTTTGTACGTGAAAGGATTCGTGATTCTTACATGTGCATCAGCAGATTGTTTTGTCGGAAGTGGATGCTACCACCTTCTCTCATGATGCAGATTTGTCCGGTGATGAGGAGGAAAAGGAGAAAAGCATGAAGCAAATTGAACCAGAAGAACTGGCTGCTGAAGGGCGAGCGCTCCACTCTATAACGCTATCTTTTGATGCTAGAACAAGTCCTGAAGAGAATGAAGTTTTAGAACTGCCGGTACAGTCTAATACTGAGTCCTCCTCGACTTTGCCACAAATGTCACCTTCGCTGTCAGAAACTTCGGTCCATTCAGCTCTTGAGGGACTATGGAAGTTGAGAATCAACCACAGCGAGGACCCGCCCCCAAGGCCCAGCAGGGGCTGTCGGCCTTTTCTTAGTGGCTAGCGGAGATCGCTCGCTCTTGGCTAGCGTCCAACAACCCCGCCACACTTGTATAAAAGAGGAAAAAAATTGGAAATTTTTTAATAATAAACAAATTATCCATATCAGCGCCAGTGGACGGCACTAACTAAGTCACCATGTCAGCAATGTCTAACCAAGATTAGCTAGAAGAATAATGCACTAAGAAAAGAAATCTTATTGTTCTCTAAGAGCATTTTCCCATCATAATTGCAATTTCTAAATAATAAATATAGGTACTTATCTAAAATTGAATTTGGTAAGTGACATAATATACCACAACCACTATTGCCGGTTTTCACCCAAATTCAAATTCAATTTAAAGAACATATCGGGTAATCGTTAACATTACAATACTCATCACAAAAAATCAAACCTTCAAGGAAAAGTATTAGGCCAACAAAAATTGGTACTTTATCACATACTTTTTAGAGAATATTTTGTACTTGAAAAGTGGTAACTAGTTTTGAATTTTTTTAGCTAATTTTGAATTAACATGCTTAATAAATTGAGTATAAAAATCATACGTTGTCATAAGCTTTATGTTTGTGATGATCCTAACAAAATTATTGTCGGACTTTCATAAAACAGATTATTTCTTCCCTAATTTAGAAGACTAGATGGAAAAAAAGAAAAACACATCAATAAGTACAATACCACTTGGATAAAAGATAGAAACATTTGAAGTCATTAAGATTTAGGAGGCAACTTTTGATTTATTTAGTAATATGTTTAATATAATTGTTAGTTCGTTTCCTAACAAGCAGATGTCTATGGTTCCAATTTTACTACCCATCTCAAGTCTAGGGTTTTACCGATTATCTCATCGGTATGATCTTGTTCACAGCCCATGTTGATCGTGCAAGGACTAAATTACATTCTTAACTCATTTCCTAAAAGTTTAAACTTTTAGAAGAAAAGCAATTTTCAATGTTGATCAAATGTTGGGAAGCAAATTGATATGGCTACCGAAAAACGGGATGCTTTTTGAAAAAGTTTCCAAGGAGAAATTGATCAGTTAATGTGTGACGCCCCAAAAAAATTACATCAGTAGATTAAGTGTATTAAAGACTTTATATATATATACATGTATATGTTTATGTATATGTATATATATGTAAATAATGAATAAAATAGTAATAACCTAGAAAAATAAATCAAAACTCAAAAAAAAAAAATATTTTGTTGAAAGATTTTCATCCGTAGAGTAACAGTAAAATCCCACCACTTCTCCCCATGTGTTAAAAAAAAAAAAAAAAAAAAAAAAAAAAAAAAAAAAAAAAAAAAAAAAAAAAAAAAAAAAAAAGAAAAGAAGATTTGCACCGCTTGCTTTGCTTTACCCACGTAGCATCCAGGTGTGTTGAAGGAAAGAGGGGGAATTACACGCATCTCTTTTATTTTCTCTCTCTCTCTCTCAAAAAAAAAAAAAAAAAACGAACAAACCCATTCGCGTTTTCTCTACCGGAAACCCATCCCCTTCTTTTTCCTCTCGTCTCTGTTCTTCTCTACCGAGCCAACCCGTCCCAGCCCTCACGACCGACGCCTCCATCCGGTACCAGAATCGTCGCTGTTCGATTCCGTTCGGAGCTTCTACCGCCAACCGCGAAGCCAACTCGCCCGACGCTTTCTCTTCCTTCTGTTGGTGAAGAAAATCCAGGCAAGTTGGGCTACTAATAAGGTCTTGGGTTCATGGATTAGCCTTGCCCTGCTGTGCGAGTCGATTTCGGACTCGGTATTGTGATTTAGGGCAGAAATTGGGCGCAAAAAGCTCTGTCCAGAGCTGGGTTTGGGAACGTATGGTTGGTTACTGTCTGGATGTTGAGTGTAGTGCTGTTTTTGGAGTTGAGGGTGTTCAGATAAACTCATTGTAGCTCGGCATGTGTGATTTATGGACTGAGATTGCTGTTAAGTCCAAGATTTGGAAACTGGAATGCATGTTTTGGGTTTTGCTGCTGTTTTCCAGAACTGAGAACTCTTGATCTTGCTGGTCTGTCAGTTTTGTGTGGCTTGTTGTGTCGAGATTTGGGTGAAACTTCTTTTAGGAAAGTTGTGCAAGATACCTTAAACTATGACATATATTTTTCGTGGATTTTTCTGGGGTTAAATAGTCAATGTATGGACATAACTTTCAAGCGGGTGTATGCTGTACAGAACTGCAGTACATGTGACTCTGTAACCTTGCGAATTTTCTATAGAAAGTTCTAGCTTGATTCTGGTCACGATTTCTTCATGAAAGTTGTAGCCGACATTCTCATGTATGACATATAAAAATTTCGTAGAATTTGGTGAAGTTTTAGGTACTGAAACATACTCTTAATTGTGCACACTCATACTGGAAAACAGTTCAGGTTGTGAGTCTTAGTTGAGTGATTTACTGCTCTCTGTACAGAAATAATTAGGTTCAGCATCCTCCATGGAAAATGTTTATTAATGTCTTATTTATGATATACTAAAATTTTGGGATCTTTCAAGCCCATTTCATATGATTTTCAAATTAATTCCTGAAAGTATGCATTCTGGTTGAGGTTGCCCATATTCTGAGTTTGTTGAAATTCATGGGAAGGTGAATGGATTCCAGGTTATGGTTGTTGATGGTGTTGCGTATGACATATTGTTTGATGTGGTGATTTTGATCTCAATAAGACATTGGTTAATTAGGAATTTAATGAGATAGTTTGTGATACCCAAGTTTGTTTAAGTCTAGGACTTATACTTGGCTTTAGAAAAGCGAGAGCTGTTTGTGCATTGAAGTTGCTGATGCTGCAACAAGGAGGAACTATGAATGTATGATTGGCTAGTGAGCCAATGTGAGACCCCGGGTGTCGGGATGCCTGGAGAGGGGTGATGAAGAATAGTAGTATTCTCTCCAGAGGTCTGAGAATGGCTGAATAGCTTCTCGGGGACCTCGTGATGCCGGGTTGGGTGCGAGGGGTTCGGGTGGAGTGTCGTCTTTCCCTGGGTGATTGTTGTAGCTAGATTTATGTGGATTCAGCAAATTGATGACTTATTTACCTATTTGTCTTGTTATTGGCCAAATCCAAGTTAGGACTAACCGCCCACTTGCTGAGTTTTTATTTTAAAAACTCACACTTGTTAATTTGTTGTTTCTTCGTAGTAGAAGATGTCGACGCACCGCCTACCCCGCCTTTGCCATGACGACCATCCTCTACGGCTCCCCCGCTGACTTTGTTTGGCGGCAAGAGGACTTCCATGACCACCATTTCCCGGAGTTGTATTTGTCAAATGCACCTCGTGTTTGACAATAGACACGGGGCGCCTACGGGACCGGCTTACATGGTCTTCGTGGCCCTTTACGCTCGGGTTGATGGACGGTTGGTGGGACCCTTGCAGCTGTATGATGATGGGCCGGGCGGGGTGGTAGTCCTGCGGAGTAGGAGGTGTAGAGAGGTGCCGAACGTGTGGAAGGATTTTTGGTTTTAGTTGTTTAACTACTTGTACATAACAATTGAGAGGCGGAATAGTTAGTGTTCGTAGTACATGGTGTTTTTTGTAGAAATTCCCCTCTCAATCTCATCTTCCCCACGTGTAAATGAAGGAACCAAGTTTATAACAAATAGAGCCGAGTAGATCAGTTTCTTATGTCCTCGCTTGATTTGGAATCTATTTATTTATTTTATAATTCATGAAGTATAAACAATTATTGAATGAAATCAAGGTATACGAGATCCTGGTTGTCACATTGAGTGGTATCAGAGCTTGGATTTAGTTGGAGTGATAAGGTTTAGGATTTTAGATGAATGCTAGTGTACCTAAGTGTTTAGACATGATTGTCCATGTAAATTTGGACAATTATTGCTTTGAGCAGTTAGTTTTATAACCGTGTGGTTTGGGTAACGTGAGAATATTGCGTTACTTTTAACTAATAGCATAAATTTCTAACCCCTAATGTGGGTAATGTGCAGAAAGTTTAGGGGAAAGATGGTGCGATCAAGGAGCTTGTCTCCGCCGAGGAGAGAAGTGATCGAGTCGGGGCGGCTGCATCGGGGACGGGGCCGAGGATGGAGGATGTGTTGCAAGCGTTAGTTTCTTTGGGGAATTTGGTGGAGAGACAGGCCCAAATTCCATTGCAACAACCACCTCCGCGCGCCTCCCCAACAGCCACTTCGGCGGAGCATCGCACCCGTGGACCGGTAGAGCGGTTCCTGAAATTAAAGCCACCAAAATTCTCGGGAATAGGACGTCCCGAGGAAGCTGAGCAAAGGATTGATAGTATGGAAAGAATTTTCAAATTGCTTGGTTGCAATGACCAAGATAAGATAACACTTGCTGAATACCGGTTGGAAGGGAACGCCATGTATTGGTGGAGAGCATCGAAGGATATCATATTTCCAACAGTACGGAAATGGTATGGGATGGGTTTGTGAAAGCTTTTTACAAGAAACATTTTTCGGAATGTACGAAGGATCGAAAGATTACTGAGTTTGTCCAACTGAGTCAAGGGGGACTAACTGTGGATCAATATGAGGCAAAATTTTCAGAACTTTCTAGGTATGCTCCTAAGTTGATTGAGGATCCCGAGGATAAAGCAAAGAGGTTTCTAAATGGTCTAAGGACTAATATTAGGAAGCAAGTTAGTGCCTTTGGGTATAAGGGATTATAATGAAGGGTATGCTCGAGCCCAATGGGTTGAGCAAGAACTTATTAGAGAAGAGATGGAGGATAAGGAGAAGGTCGATCGGGGCTGCAAGGAGCCACAAGGGATGTGCGTAGCGGCAAGCGACCTTTTCCATCTCGGGATACACCTTGGAGTTCCAAGAAGAGGCCCGCTTATGGAAGTTCGAGGGACAAGTAAAGGACAATACATGAATCGGGCTATATTTCAAAATGACTTGTGTCAACGATGTAACCGGCGACATGGACCAGGGCCTTGCCTCGATTCCTTGAGATGTTATAAGTGTGGACAGGAGGGTCATTTCAAAAGAGAATGTCCCCAAGGGAGACAACAAGCTAACATTAATCGGTTGCATCATGCGCCGTCACGCCCGAGGGGAACAATTCCACCGGAAGGACGCAAAGACCGCCAAAGAAAAGGAAAAGTGTATGCTATGACTCGGGAGGAAGCGGAAGCTTCCGAGACCGTTATCACAGTACGATTTCCTTGAATGATCAAAAGGCTTATGCATTATTTGATCCGGCGCGACTCATTCCTTCATTGCTGAAAGATATAGGCGATTACATAATCTAGAAGTGACACCTCTTGTAACACCTCTCGGTGTTTCCACACCATTAAGGGATGAAGTGTTGTCTAAATTAGTTTGTGAAAATTGCGAAATTTCAATAGGGGAAGGACACATTCTATCGATTTGGTAGAAATAGGTATGTATGACTATGACACCATTATAGGCATGGACTGGCTTAGTAAGCAGCGAGCTATTGTAGATTGTTATAGAAAAAAGATTCAGTTTAACCCCTCTGGCGAACCTCATTATGAGTTCCTGGGAAATAAACTGACCCTCTCTATGACTTTTATTTCGGCAATGGAAGCACATAGACTCTTAGATGGGGGATGTCAAGGATATTTAGCAATGGTTAAGGATCAAGAAAAGGAAGAGGCGAAGCTAGAGGAAATTAGTGTAGTATGTGAATTTCCTGATGTTTTTCCAGAAGAACTCCCTGGATTACCCCCAGACAGAGAGGTTGAGTTTGCTATTGAAATACTTCCAGGGACGGAACCTGTATCAAAAGCTCCATATCGGATGTCTTTGACAGAATTGAAGGAACTAAAAATTCAGCTGCAAGAATTATTGGATAAGGGATTTATAAAACCTAGTGTATCTCCATGGGGGCACCAGTCCCCGTGTTTGTGAAAAAGAAGGATGGATCAATGCGTCTTTGCATTGATTATAGGAAATTGAACCAAGTTACGAGTTAAGAATAAATACCCCCTACCAAGGATTGATGATCTATTTGATCAACTAGCTGGTAGTTCGGTCTTTTCAAAAATTGATTTGAGGTCTGGATATCATCAATTAAGAGTTAGAGAGGAAGATGTCCCCAAAACAGCTTTTAGAACTCGGTATGGGCATTATGAATTTCTAGTTATGCCCTTCGGTCTGACCAATGCACCTGCTTTGCTTTCATGGATCGATGAATAGAATATTTATATCTTATCTGGATAAATTTGTAATTGTTTTTATAGATGACATTTTGGTATATTCAAAAGGGTTAGAAGAGCACAAAGAACATCTACGAATTGTACTACGTAGACCCTTAGAGAACACAAATTATATGCCAAATTTAGTAAATGTGAGTTTTGGTTAGACCAAGTAGCATTCTTGGGTCATGTGGTGTCGGAAAAAGGATTAACAAAGTGGACCCAAATAAGATTGAGACCGTAGTTGAATGGCCAAGACCCACTACACCGACAGAGATTCGGAGTTTCTTAGGGCTTGCGGGGTATTATCGGAGGTTCATAGAAGGATTCGCACGACTTGCAAGTCCCTTGACCCACTTAACTAAGAAGAGTGTGAAATTTGAATGGAATGATAAGTGTGAACAAAGTTTTCAGAACTTAAAAGAAGGTTGACCTCGGCACCAATTTTAACTCTACCTTCGGATCTGGTGGATTCACGGTGTATAGTGATGCTTCCCACCAAGGACTCGGTTGTGTCTTGATGCAACATGGAAAGGTCATAGCTTATGCATCGAGACAGCTGAAACCTTATGAAAAGAACTATCCTACCCATGATTTAGAGTTGGCTGCGATTATTCTCGCATTAAAAATCTGGAGACATTATTTATATGGGGAGAAATTTGAAATTTACACCGACCATAAAAGTTTGAAATATTTATTTTCGCAAAAGGAGTTAAATATGAGGCAAAGAAGATGGATGGAGTTATTTAAGGATTATGATTGCGAGATAGTGTACCATCCAGGGAAAGCTAATAAAGTGGCAGATGCCCTTAGTCGTAAGTCAGCTGTGAGTATGACACATTTAAAGGTGAAAGAATGGAATATGTTAGAGACCATTGCCAACTCCGAATTTAAATTAGAAGTAGATTATCTTTCAGGTGTATTGGCGACTTTGAGAATTGAACCGCGGGTGATTCAAAGAATACAAATCCTACAACAGTCGGACCCGAGACTGTTAAAAATTCGGGATGAAGTGCAAAGTGGAAGTAAGGAGGGATTTCAGTTATCTGAGGACGGAATTGTCAGATATCGAGGACGTCTTTGTGTGCCAAAAGATAAGGAACTTAGGAGGGAGATATTGTCAGAGGCACATAAGAGTGCTTATAGTATCCATCCCGGAGGCACAAAAATGTACCGAAATTTGAGGCAACACTACTGGTGGAATGGGATGAAAAATGACATCGCTAGATTTGTTTCCCAATGTCGACTTGTCAACAAGTGAAAGCTGAACATCAAAAGCCTGCTGGACTATTGAAACCCTTAGATATTCCGAATGGAAATGGGAGCATGTTACTATGGACTTTGTGCAAGGACTTCCAAGGACCTTTAGTGGATATGATTCAATATGGGTAGTAGTGGATCGCGACCAAATCTGCTCACTTTATAGCAGTTCGAACAGATTATTCAATTGATAAGTACGCAGAAATATATGTGAGACAAATTGTCCGTCTACACGGTGTTCCCGTGACTATCACTTCGATCGGGACCCAAGATTTACCTCGAAACTTTGGCGAGCTTACAAATTGCTTTAGGGACTAAACTTCAGTTTAGTACAGCCTTTCATCCTCAGACTGACGGACAATCTGAAAGGGTAATCCAAATTTTGGAAGACATGCTAAGAGCCTGTGTGTTGGATTTTAGAGGAAACTGGGATGAAAAATTACCTTTGGCGGAATTTGCGTATAATAATAGTTTTCAGCAAAGTATTGGGGTTGCCCCATTTGAGGCACTTGTATGGGAGAGCTTGTAGAACTCCAATATGCTGGAATGAGGTAGGCGAGCGAAGATTAACTGGGCCGGAATTAGTCCAAGTCACGGTAGATGCTGTGAAAACTATTAAGGAGCGACTAAGGACTGCCCAAAGTCGACAGAAAAGTTATGCGGACAAACGCGAAGGCCTTTGGAATTTGTTGTGGGAGATAAAGTTTTCCTCAAAGTCTCACCGGTTAAAGGCGTGTCGAGATTTGGTAAAAAGGGCAAATTGAGTCCCCGTTTTATCGGACCATTTGAAATACTTGATAGGATTGGGGAAGTAGCCTACAGATTAGCCTTACCCCCAAAGTTAGCAGGCATACATGACGTGTTTCATGTTTCCATGCTAAGAAAATATCATCCCGACCCTACTCATGTATTGGACTACGAAACCATTGAAGTAGATCAAAACGTGAACTATACGTAAGAACCCGTGCAAATTTTGAAACGAAGAGAGCAAGTGTTGAGGACAAAAGTGATTCCACTAGTTAAGGTGTTATGGCGACATCATGGCCTTGAAGAAGCGACATGGGAAAGAGAAGAAGAAATCCGTCAACGATACCCGCATCTGTTTAGTTAGTGTATAATTTCGAGGACGAAATTTCTTAAGAGGGGAAGAATTTGTGACGCCCCAAAAAAATTACATTAGTAGATTAAGTGTATTAAAGACTTTATATATATATACATGTATATGTTTATGTATATGTATATATATGTAAATAATGAATAAAATAGTAATAACCTAGAAAAATAAATCAAAACTCAAAAAAAAAAAAAAAAAATATTTTGTTGAAAGATTTTCATCCGTAGAGTAACAGTAAAATCCCACCACTTCTCCCCATGTGTTAAAAAAAAAAAAAAAAAAAAAAAAAAAACAGAAAAGAAGATTTGCACCGCTTGCTTTGCTTTACCCACGTAGCATCCAGGTGTGTTGAAGGAAAGAGGGGGGAATTACACGCATCTCTTTTATTTTCTCTCTCTCTCTCTCTCTCAAAAAAAAAAAACGAACAAACCCATTCGCGTTTTCTCTACCGGAAACCCATCCCCTTCTTTTTCCTCTCGTCTCTGTTCTTCTCTACCGAGCCAACCCGTCCCAGCCCTCACGACCGACGCCTCCATCCGGTACCAGAATCGTCGCTGTTCGATTCCGTTCGGAGCTTCTACCGCCAACCGCGAAGCCAACTCGCCCGACGCTTTCTCTTCCTTCTGTTGGTGAAGAAAATCCAGGCAAGTTGGGCTACTAATAAGGTCTTGGGTTCATGGATTAGCCTTGCCCTGCTGTGCGAGTCGATTTCGGACTCGGTATTGTGATTTAGGGCAGAAATTGGGCGCAAAAAGCTCGTCCGAGCTGGGTTTGGGAACGTATGGTTCGTTACTGTCTGGATGTTGAGTGTAGTGCTGTTTTTGGAGTTGAGGGTGTTCAGATAAACTCATTGTAGCTCGGCATGTGTGATTTATGGACTGAGATTGCTGTTAAGTCCAAGATTTGGAAACTGGAATGCATGTTTTGGGTTTTGCTGCTGTTTTCCAGAACTGAGAACTCTTGATCTTGCTGGTCTGTCAGTTTTGTGTGGCTTGTTGTGTCGAGATTTGGGTGAAACTTCTTTTAGGAAAGTTGTGCAAGATACCTTAAACTATGACATATATTTTTCGTGGATTTTTCTGGGGTTAAATAGTCAATGTATGGACATAACTTTCAAGCGGGTGTATGCTGTACAGAACTGCAGTACATGTGACTCTGTAACCTTGCGAATTTTCTATAGAAAGTTCTAGCTTGATTCTGGTCACGATTTCTTCATGAAAGTTGTAGCCGACATTCTCATGTATGACATATAAAAATTTCGTAGAATTTGGTGAAGTTTTAGGTACTGAAACATACTCTTAATTGTGCACACTCATACTGGAAAACAGTTCAGGTTGTGAGTCTTAGTTGAGTGATTTACTGCTCTCTGTACAGAAATAATTAGGTTCAGCATCCTCCATGGAAAATGTTTATTAATGTCTTATTTATGATATACTAAAATTTTGGGATCTTTCAAGCCCATTTCATATGATTTTCAAATTAATTCCTGAAAGTATGCATTCTGGTTGAGGTTGCCCATATTCTGAGTTTGTTGAAATTCATGGGAAGGTGAATGGATTCCAGGTTATGGTTGTTGATGGTGTTGCGTATGACATATTGTTTGATGTGGTGATTTTGATCTCAATAAGACATTGGTTAATTAGGAATTTAATGAGATAGTTTGTGATACCCAAGTTTGTTTAAGTCTAGGACTTATACTTGGCTTTAGAAAAGCGAGAGCTGTTTGTGCATTGAAGTTGCTGATGCTGCAACAAGGAGGAACTATGAATGTATGATTGGCTAGTGAGCCAATGTGAGACCCCGGGTGTCGGGATGCCTGGAGAGGGGTGATGAAGAATAGTAGTATTCTCTCCAGAGGTCTGAGAATGGCTGAATAGCTTCTCAGGGGACCTCGTGATGCCAGGTTGGGTGCGAGGGGTTCGGGGTGGAGTGTCGTCTTTCCCCTGGGTGATTGTTGTAGCTAGATTTATGTGGATTCAGCAAATTGATGACTTATTTACCTATTTGTCTTGTTATTGGCCAAATCCAAGTTAGGACTAACCGCCCACTTGCTGAGTTTTTATTTTAAAAACTCACACTTGTTAATTTGTTGTTTCTTCGAGTAGAAGATGTCGACGCACCGCCTACCCCGCTGCTGCCATGACGACCATCCTCTACGGCTCCCCGCTGACTTTGTTTGGCGGCAAGAGGACTTCCATGACCACCATTTCCGGGAGTTGTATTTGTCAAATGCACCTCGTGTTTGACAATAGACACAGGGGCGCCTACGGGACCGGCTTACATGGTCTTCGTGGCCCTTTACGCTCGGGTTGATGGACGGTTGGTGGGACCCTTGCAGCTGTATGATGATGGGCCGGGGCGGGGTGGTAGTCCTGCGGAGTAGGAGGTGTAGAGAGGTGCCGAACGTGTGGAAGGATTTTTGGTTTTAGTTGTTTAACTACTTGTACATAACAATTGAGAGGCGGAATAGTTAGTGTTCGTAGTACATGGTGTTTTTTGTAGAAATTCCCCTCTCAATCTCATCTTCCCCACGTGTAAATGAAGGAACCAAGTTTATAACAAATAGAGCCGAGTAGATCAGTTTCTTATGTCCTCGCTTGATTTGGAATCTATTTATTTATTTTATAATTCATGAAGTATAAACAATTATTGAATGAAATCAAGGTATACGAGATCCTGGTTGCCACATAATGGGAGCTTATACAATGGATCTTCTTTGCGCGTCTCTGGACACTAGTTAACCATAATTAATAAGGAACTGTTCTCATTTACAATGCATTAATTACACAACACTAGAAAAACAGTGCATTGAAAGTGATAATTTTCTTTATTGACGTGCTCAACAAGTGACTTAATCGTATTATGATGAAGTGTATTCTCTAAGATCACACAGGTGGCATCATTAAGTGAATACTCGCTCAATGCTCTCGATTCCACCGAACGATAAAAGCTCAATCAAACCCACTCATCACACCACTGTCCGTCCCCTCGACATAGCTTCTGCCCCACCATCGCGAGCTCAAGCTCTAAAGTCCTCCAACAATGGCGGTACACTCTCTCGCCTCTCTCTCCTCCTCCCTCTCTCCCTCCTCTTCCCCCTCATCGTCTGCCACCGCCCCGTTAGGATCCCCCTCAAGAACAACCACGACTTTATCACTGGCGGCTCCAGCAGCATCGGCCTCGCCGGGCGCCCGTGTCTCAATCCTCGCCTGGACCCAAGCTTGGTCCACTTTCGACATCACCCCTAACACCATCTCCGCATACGGGTGGACCCATCTCGAGAGGATTGCGACAGACAGTCAGAAGGATTTTCAAATACCATGCTTACTTATTAAAGAAATCTTTGTACAGGCCAAAAGAGTCACGTAAGCCGTGTTTTAAATGTTTTGAGACTTTAATAACTAGTTAGGATTATTCAAAAAGTTAGTTGGATAGTTATGTTCACTATAGAAGATTGGTGCAAGGGTCTTGGATTTATCTGTTTTATATGTTGATAACATGTTAATAGCAATGGAGAATATCTCTCATATTGATGTTTTAAAGAGGCAGTTGACTGTTGAGTTTGAGATGAAATATTTAGGTGCTGCAAAGAAGATATTGGGTATGGAGATTTTGTGTGATATGGCTACAATAGTTCTATCATTCTCAACAAAAATATATTGAAAATATTGTGGCACATTTTAATATGTGGTCAACAAAATCTATGAGTATACCTTTAGCGAAGCACTTTAAAATTTCCAATAAGTTATCACCATAGTCTAAAGAGGAAGAGGAGCATATGTCTCGTGTTCCTTATTCAAGTGCAATAGATAATATTAGATAAGCTATTGTATGCGCTAGGCCTGAAATTTCACAAATTGTACTCGTTGTTAGTCATTACATGAAACATCTTGGTAAAACTCATTAAGAAGCTGTGAAGTGGATTCTCTAATATTTTAAATGGTATAATATACCGCAGGCATGGCAATGACAAAGAGACCATAGGTTATGTGGATTCGGATCACTCCGATAACTTGGATGAGTGCTGTTAAAATTATGTCTCGAGTTTTTCGCTGGAAAAGAAGAAATATAAAAATTAAATATTTTCCGTTGCGGAATCCGAATTGAAGAAGTATTTCCTCTTTGGACGTCTACGCCGAAGTCTCCGAGAGAATCTGTTTTTTCGCATGGCCGAATTCTTCTTATCCGGTGGGGCCCAAAAGTCAACAAACTCACCGTCCGAAGAAAGAAGACTCTGCAACACTTCTGTGAAGCCAAAATAGGAAATTTAGTGGTGGGCCCAAGGTCAAAGTTTTGACCTTGGGCACACACGTAAACATATATAAACAGAATTCTGCAGGTTTCTCTTCTCCTCCGAGAGTCGCACGCTGAAAACCCTACGAAGCAAGGAGCCACACGTCCGCACTGTTTGCTGAAGCCCGACGAAGAGGATACGTACGTGAACCCAATTGAGTTGTTATTTATACACTTAGGGTTTGGGGTTAAATCTAGGTGCGGGAAACACTTGAGCGATTGAGCGATTGTAAACTCGATTCTCCGATTTTAGTGGATTATTTGCTGCTGGCTCTTCCCGTGGACGTAGGTACCGATACTCGGACCGAACCACGTAAATTTCTGGTGTCCTTGATTTTCTCGTTTATTTCTCTGGTGATTTCGCGTTGACGTAATTTACAAGATCCTATCGTTTCCGCGTATTATATCCCAACAATTGGTATAAGAGCTTGGGGTTGGATTTCTTGATTGTGATTTGGGGCTTTTGCTTGTCTGATTATTATCTGGAAATTCTGTTATTGCAATTATGTCTGAGAGGAAATCTGAGATTGAGAAGTTTGATGGAAGAAATAACTTTGTGTTATGGAGCATCAAGATGCGGGCTTTATTGACAACACAAGGTTTGGCCAAGGCACTGGATGGTGAAGATGAGTTGCCGATTATAATGAAAGCTTCAGAGAGGGTAGAGCTTATGCAAAAAGCAAAGAGCATAATCCTGTTAAATTTGTCGGATGAGGTCTTACTAGAGGTTATTGAGGAGAATGATGCCGCGTCATTATGGGCAAAACTTCAAACACTCTATGTGAAGACAGGTTTGAACAATCGCTTATATATGCTAAAGAAGATGTTTCAATTTAGATATACTGAAGGTACGTCTATCGAACTCACCTAGATGAATTTAATAAACTCATGTTGGATCGAAGAACGTTGGTAAGATACTTGATGATGAAGAGCGGGCATGATGTTGTTAGCCTCTTTACCGAGTCATGGGAGCACTTTACCGATTCGCTGTTGCGGGGGGGCGTACTACTATTACCTCAGAGGAGGTAAAGTCCGCCTTATTCTCTAAGGAGTGGCAAAGAAAGTTGCGAGATGACGGTCTGGCGAAAGGAGCAGCGCAAGCACTGATGATTCGGGGTAGAGAACAACATCGAGAGCCTAGTAGCAGCAGAGGTAAAAGTAGATCAAAATCACGCAATAGAAAATCCAAGGGACGCGTGAAGTGCTTTGAGTGTCACGAGGAGGGGCACATCAGGAGAGATTGTCCAAAGCAGAAAAATGAAGTTGATAAGCAGAATGCTACAAGCAGTGTGGCAAACATTGTTGAGGGGAGCAATAGGGATGCAAAAGCTGTTTTATGTGTGATTGCTACTTCGTCAGGAGACGAATGGGTGCTAGATTCGGGGTGTTCTTATTACATGACGCCTCATAAGAGCTAGTTTACTACTTACCAAGCTGCAGATGGTGGTAGGGTTCTTTGGGGAATAATGCAATTTGTAAGGTCAGTGGGGGATAGGGACAATCCGGATCCGGATGCACGATGGGGTGGTTCGCACATTGACGGATGTGAGGCATGTACCGGAGCTCAAGAAGAACCTTATTTCTCTAGGGACACTCGATGACATCGCGTGCAGGTACACTGCTGAAGGTGGAGTACTGAAGGTCTCTCGAGGTGCTATGACAGTGATGAAAGGGAAGAAAGTGAATACTCTCTATCATCTACTGGGAGAGACCGTGATCTGGAAGTGCTTTTATTTCATCGGTGAGTCGACTCTAACTTGACTCAATTATGGCATATGCGTTTGGGGCACATGAGTGAGGCAGGTATGACGATGCTGAGTGAAAGGGGGTTGTTGAGTGGTCAGAAAACAGGAAAGCTGGACTTATGTGAGCATTGCATCTATGGGAAGCAGCACAGAGTTAAGTTTACTACAGCTATTCATTCGACCAAACGACCTGTTGAATATATTCATTCAGACGTCTGGGGCCCGTCTTCAGTTCCTTCGAAAGGAGGTGCTCGATATATGCTGACTTTTATCGACGATTATTCGAGGAAGGTATGGGTATACTTTCTGAAGCACAAATTTGAAGTGTTTGATCGGTTCAAGAAATTTAAGGCATTGATTGAGAAGCAGTCAGATAAGCAAATCAAGTGCCTGAGAACCGATAATGGCATGGAGTTCTGTGGTAAAGATTTTACCGAGTTCTGCGAGAAAGAAGGTATTGTAAGACACCGCACGTACTGGGACACCACAGCAGAATGGCGTCGCAGAACGGAAGAACAGAATCTTGCTTGAGCGAGCTCGATGCATGCTTTCGCATGCAGGACTTGGCAAGGAATTTTGGGCTGAAGCAGTGAACATGTCATGTTACCTGGTAAATCGATCTCCATCATCTGCTATCGAGTGGAAGACTCATGAAGAAGTATGGTCGGGGAAACCTGTTGATTATTCCGGATTACGAATATTCGGATGTCCTGCGTATGCTCATGCGAGTGATGGTAAGCTTGAGCCGAGGGCAAAGAAGTGCATATTTCTGGGTTATGCACAAGGGGTGAAAGGCTACCAGTTGTGATGCACTAATCCCAGATCACCCGGTTTTCTAATCAGCAGAGATGTGATCTTCGACGAGACTGCAATGCTTCAACAGAGGATTTCTGAGACACGACAAGCAGAGAAGATAGATCATGGTGTCATAAGTGAGGTGGAGCCTCAGGTGGAGACTCCGGAGACCTCAAAGGTAATAGAGGTTGAGACTGCAGATGAAGCCGTAATTCCTGAAGTCGGTGATAGTGAACAATCAGCAAAACCGCAGCAAACTATAGCCGCAGATAGAGAGAGAAGGCAAATTAAACCACCAGTACGCTATGGTTATACAGATATTGCTTATGCATTAACTGTAGGTGATGAGGTAGAGACAGATGAGCCTTCGTCTTACTCTGAGGCGATGGCTAGTTCGGAGTCGTCGCAGTGGCTAGGGGCTATGAGTGAAGAGATGGAATCTCTCCATCGAAATCAGACATGGGAGCTGGTCAAAGTACCAAAGAGCTAAAAGATTGTCGGAAGTAAATGGGTCTTCAAACGGAAAGAAGGCATTCCTGGTGTCGAGGCAGCGAGGTATAAGGCGAGACTTGTGACGAAAGAGTATACACAGCGTGAGGGCATTGACTATAATGAGGTGTTCTCTCCTGTGATAAGACATACTTATATTCGTGTTTTACTTGCCTTAGTTGCTTCGCAGGATCTCGAGTTAGAGCAATTAGATGTAAAAACTGCGTTTCTTCACGGTGAGTTGGAGGAGCAGATTTACATGAGGCAACCAGAGGGATTTGCTATTCCGGGTAAGGAAGATCATGTTTGCTTGTTAAAGAAATCTTTGTATGGGCTGAAACAGTCTCCTAGGCAGTGGTACAAACGTTTTGATGCTTTTATGGCTAGTCAAGACTATTCAAAAAGTCAAATGGATAGCTGCGTTTACTTTAGGAGATTGGAGAATGGTTCTTTAATTTATCTACTCTTATATGTTGATGATATGCTGATAGCAGCTAAGGATATGTCTGATATTGATGTGCTGAAAAGGCAGTTAAATGCTGAATTTGAGATGAAAGATTTAGGTGCAGCAAAGAAAATTTTGGGTATGAAGATTTTGCGTGACGATTGCGGGAGTTTTACGTCTGTCTCAAAAGAAATACATTGAGAAGATTGTGGCGCGTTTTAACATGCAGTCGGCAAAATCTGTAAGTACACCTTTAGCGAAGCACTTTAAACTTTTAGAAAAATTATCACCGCAGACTGAAGAGGAGGAGGAGCATATGTCCCGTGTTCCTTATTATAGTGCCGTGGGTAGTATTATGTATGCTATGGTGTGCACTAGGCCTGATATTTCACAAGCTGTGAGTGTGGTTAGTCGCTATATGAAGCGTCCCGTAAAGCTCATTGGGAAGCAGTGAAGTGGATCCTCGATATTTGAAGGGGACAACAGACGTGGGTATAGTATATCGGAGGGACAGCAATGGCAGTGAGACCACTGGTTATGTGGATTCGGATCACGCAGGTGACTTGGATGATCGCAAATCTTTAGCAGGGTACGTGTTTACGCTAGAGGGTGGTGAAGTTAGTTGGAAAGCATCCTTACAGGATCACATTGCCTTGTCTTCGACTGAGGCAGAGTACATGGCACTAACCTTTGTAGCGAAAGAGGCGATATGGTTACAAAGTTTGCTCTTGGACTTTGGGTTAGAACAGAAAAGTGTGGATATACACTGTGATAACCAATGTGCGATATATTTGGCATATAATCCAGTTTATCACGAGCGAACGAAACATACCAACATCAGGTACCACTTCATCCGAGATGTCTTAGCTAAGGGTATTATTATTGTTAAAAAGATTGCTACAATAGATAACCCGGCAGACATAATGACTAAGTCTGTTCTTGTGACGAAGCTCAAGCTCTGCTTGAGCTCTATTGGCGTCTGTGGAGAGTGAGCACCCGTCGGGGCGTTGGGAGAGCAGCATGGAAGATGAGCACTATAACTTGGCTTAAAACATCGAGCCAAGGTGGAGAATTGTTAAAATTATGTCTCGAGTTTTTCGCTGGAAAAGAAGAAATATAAAAATTAAATATTTGCCGTTGCGGAATCTGAATTGAAGAAGTATTTCCTCTTTGGACGTCTACGCTGAAGTCTCCGAGAGAATCTGTTTTTTCGCATGGCCGAATTCTTCTTATCCAGGTGGGGCCCAAAAGTCAACAAACTCACCGTCCGAAGAAAGAAGACTCTGCAACACTTCTGTGAAGCCAAAATAGGAAATTTAGTGGTGGGCCCAAGGTCAAAGTTTTAACCTTGGGCACACACGTAAACATATATAAACAGAATTCTGCAGGTTTCTCTTCTCCTCCGAGAGTCGCACGCTGAAAACCCTACGAAGCAAGGAGCCACACGTCCGCACTGTTTGCTGAAGCCCGATGAAGAGGATACGTACGTGAACCCAATTGAGTTGTTATTTATACACTTAGGATTTAGGGTTAAATCTAGGTGCGGGAAACACTTGAGCGATTGAGCGATTGTAAACTCTGATTCTCTGATTTTAGTGGATTATTTGCTGCTGGCTCTTCCCGTGGACGTAGGTACCGATACTCGGACCGAACCACGTAAATTTCTGGTGTCCTTGATTTTCTCGTTTATTTCTCTGGTGATTTCACGTTGACGTAATTTGCAAGATCCTATCGTTTCCGTGTATTATATCCCAACAAGTGCAAATCTTTACCAAGGTAAGAGTTTATAGTGACATGTAGTGCAATAAGGTGGAAAGTGTCCTTTTAAAATCATGTTGCCTTGTCTTCAACTAGGATAGAGTATATCGCATTGACCTTTATAGCAAAGAGACAATATAGATAAGAGCTTTGCTTGCAAACCTTGGGTTGGAGCTAAAAAAAACATTGCTAAATCTTTTATGGAGCAACATGCAAACATGGAATATGATTATAGAGCCTAAATCATGGAGATGCAATTGTAACTTTCAATTTGAATGTTAATTGCTCATGAGTGGCTACATCTTTTAGTAAGCTATATAAGTTGTGTTGACTCGTTGTTAAAGGGGGGAACAATCATCAACAAAAATCATATATCTTTCGGTTTATCAATTTATTTTATATTTATTGCACTTACTTTTTATCAAAGTAATTAGTTCTAGTTTGCATTCTGCTTCCTAGCCGAATTGCCGCGGAACTTGATTCAACAAAAATCAAAGATCAACCCTCGATAAAAAAATATTTCGTCATGTTTATCGATTCCCGGCAAAACAACATCCAATTGGCTTATTTTATTTGTAAACATTGTGGGTTTGAGTGTAATCTAGGTGTAGGAACACTTGAACATGTGAGTTATTGTAACTCTAAAATTTTTCGATTTGATTAATGGATTATTTGCAACTGACTCTTCGGTGGAACAAGTATCATAACTTAGACCGAACCACATATATGCTAGTGTTCTTTATTGGTCCTTGTTATTTCTTTGGTGATTTCGTTCTCGTGTTGATTTAGTTACAATTTAGTTACAAGATTCGTTAAAGTTTCCGCATTAATTTTACAATAATTTATGTCTAAATATATTTGTGAACGATGACAATATTATTCGTTCATTTATTTTTTAAGTAATACCAGCAATTGATTTTAGAAAAAAATTTCAAATTATTTATTTTTCACGAAACAAATGGAGCATTAAACTTTGCTCAATTCCTTTAGATAGAAGCATCTACACTTGCACAACTATATTTCATTTGACAAAAAACCATTTGCAAGTCTCCCACAGAAGCATTTTAATTTCCTCAAATTGACAAATTAACCCCCTATTGGTCGCTATTTTACCCTTCATGTTGGAAAGATGTATTGAGTACCAAAGGCAATGATGCAATTTTGAGACCTTTTCAAGACATGAAAACACGGTGAGATGAACAGTTTATGTTTCTTACTGATGGGTTTTTCTATGTGATGATGGGCCTACGTAGGCCCGTCCGCCCATGTTGGGCCTAAAAACTAGGCCCGCATGTTAAGGGCCCATGAATGAAGAGTTGAGATATGAAAATGTGTTATGTTGATGGTTATGTTTTTGGAGGAACATTTTACGTTGAAGAGATACGTATTTTGGAGAATACGTTTTAAGAGAGAAGAAAAAAAAGGAACATACCATTTAGTGTACGTACGTTTTAGTCTCTCTCTCCCTCCAAAAAGTGTAAGAACAGTACGCTCCCAAAATAGCATTTTTTCTCCCCCTCATAGCAATAGTACGCTTCTCAGTAGAACGGGATCATGATTCTTCCTCAAACTTCAACATTTGTGTTTAATTTGTGAAAAACAATGTACGCTTGATTCCATAGTGTATCTTTGATCAGTGATACATGTGACTTCCGGGCTCGTCTTCCACCTTCGTTTTAGGGGTTCAATTAAGTATCGGATCGATTTTAGGGAATCTGTTATTCCCAACATTGGTATCAGAACCATAGTTCATGTTTCCCAATCTCTTTTCATGTTTATGAATTGTTTTTTATTGATTTTTCGTGAAACACCGTCATCACTTGATTGGGGACGAAAAAATCCCGACACTCGTCTTGTTCCCCCTCGTTTTTTGATTTTCTATGAATTGAAGTTTGTTTCTGATAGTGTAGGGTCGAAATTCTCGTTGATATGAGAAAAACGAAGTGGTGGATTGTCGCTGGGGGCCGCCGAACACGCCACCACACACGGCCAGAACAAACTAGGGTTGTCAGCGCATGCAATTCGTTCCCCCCAGGCGCGTGCACAGCACATGCCAGCTGACGTCATCGTAACGTCAGCCGACCACGCGTGTCGCACGTGTCAAGTCGGCCGGGCCGACGACCCGTTGATCCGTTGAATTTGACATTTGACCGTTGACTACAAGGACCGACGTTAACCAGTGAAAAAAAAAAGAAAAAAAAATGGAAAATTATGTATTTTCCAATTTGTTCGTTAAGTAATCCCTTTTTTGTTCTGCATTTGTTGCAGGAACCATGAAAAATTATGTATTTTCCCTTTTGTTCACCGTGGATTATAAGTAATCCATTTTTGTTATGCATTTGTTGCATGAACTATTATGTGTTATGTACGCATGCCTAGATTTCTGAGAATGGACAAAGAAAATACAAGACTTAAAGGGCTAATAATAGAGTTAGCTAATTATCGTTAGAATGACGGTGATGTAGTATCAAACGTGGTCAGGGTCAATCAGATGATACAAGAAATAATCTGGAATTGTTATTTTATGCCGGATTTTGTAAAGGTGTTGGCTTTAATAAACACTCTTCCACCTGAATGGCAAGTAGTGACAGATTGCCTATGGGAGGTCAATGTGGTCTCAGATTATAGGTGGCTTGCAATAGCTTTTGTAAGAGAGTACTATATGATCGAGTTAACCAAAACTTTAACTTTTGAGTTGAGTGTCACATGGCGCAGAGTGAATGCGCTTTAGAGGTGGCAGAAAAGCTCTTCAAAGGTCTTTCCATGGTTGATCAATGTGCCTTCAAAATTTTTAAAGAATTTTACTAAGAAATTAGAAGAGTTTTTCCCAATTTATAGGATAGATGAGAATATTCGAGTTTAATTAATTATTTTTTCTTAGATTAGTTTGAAATGTTTATGTGTAAATATCTCTTTCTATATTGATATTTTTCATCTAAATATATTACTTAGTGTAATTGACATGTTTAATTATTGAAAGTTCAATATTTTCTATTGTTATAAATTAGTATGTTAATTTACAATTCTTTGTGAGAAGTTTAAGAAAGTTTTAGTGATTTTGCTGAACTTATTTTGCATAGAAGATTATATAAATGATAATTTTAAGTTAGGATTTTTGGATGATGATTGGAAACAGAGTGATTTTTTGATTCTGAAACTTTACTTGAAATTATTCATTAATATGATGGGTCTGTGTAAAATAAATGCATAAATAATAGACATTAATAATTCGTGCATATGTGTCTGATATGTTCAGATCGATGGCTTCAGCAACTAAGAACATAATTGCTGATTTGAATAAAGAAGACAAATTGAACGGCAAAAATTGTGAAATATTGAATAAGAAAATTCAATATGTGCTTGAAAAGCAATAAGTACTAAAAGCTCTTGACCATGTTATGGAAGAACTTGAGGATATTGTGTGTCACATTGAGCAAGCAAAGGACTGCCTAAAGGTATTTGAGCGGGAAACAGATATTTACTGTGCTGCTTCTAGCTCAGCAGGGGCTTTAAGCTCTAAGTGCAAGCGCATTAATTCGTTCAATATATGAAAATGCAAAGGATCAAGTCCTTTTTGCAAGAAACCAAAAATTAACCAATATAAGAGATGAAAACATCATCGTGTGAATAGTATTTCAATGGTGAAGTGTTACAACAGTGACAAGAAGGGTCACTATGCTTGCGACTGTTGTGAGCTAAAGAAGGTAGTCATCCCTTATATTATTGAGAACTTTGCTTATGTGTCAAGTTTTGCATTCTTAACTAAGTCTAATCATTTGTGGACTATAGATTCGGGAGCAACAGACCATGTAACGAATGATAGAGAATCTTTTGTAGAATTTCTACGGGTACCGATTGGAACTAAATGGATTTATGTAGGAAATAACTCTAAAGTTGAAGTAAAAGGGATTCACACCTACCAATTGAACATGCGTAGTAGACGCACTTTGTTCCTATATGATGTATTATATGTTCTAAAGATTCGTCGAAATTTAGTGTCTATTTTAGTGTTGGTTAAGCTTGGTTTTAATATGAACTTCCATAATAGTGGTGTAGATTTGTATTTGGATATAAATTACTATAGTTGTGGTTATTCTCTAGATGGTTTTATTATATTAAATGTTGACTATAATAATGTCAATATTTGTTATTCTCTTTTCACATCTTTTAATTTATAGGATAATGATGTGAATATGTGGCATGCTAGACTTGGTCATATTGGCCAACAATGTATGAATATACTAGCTAAAGAGGGCTTGTTAGGCTATATTGAAAATGTCGATTTGCCCATATGTGAGTATTGTCTAATAGGAAAAACGACAAGAAAACCATTTGGAAAAGGCACAAGAGCTAAATTTCTTTTGCATTTAATCCATTCTAACGTCCGTGATCCAATGAATGTGAGAGAAAGGCATGTGGCTGTTTATTTCATCACATTTATAGATAATTATACTCGATTTAGATATGTTTATTTGATTTCTCATAAATTTGAAGCATTGAGTTGTTTAAAAAATTTATAAACTTAGTAGAAAATCAATTAGACAAGAAAATAAAAGTATTGAGATCCGATCGAGGTCCTGAATATTTATATGATAAATTCTGAAATTTATGTGATGAAAAAGGAATAGAAAGATAGTTGTCTATTCTATATACTCCTCAACAAAATAGTGTTACGGAGATAAGGAACAGAATTCTACTGGAAATGGTTAGGTCCATGATGGCGCATGCTAACTTACCTATCACTTTTTGGAATGATGCATTATTAACTATTATATACTTAATCGGGTTCCTTCCAGATTAGTTACTTTCACTCCATATGAGTTATGGACATGTAGAAAATCGGACTTAAGTTTTCTTAAACCATGGGGTTGTGCTGCCTATACTCACGAGCCCTCTCACAAATTTGGAAAATTGGGTTACAAAGGAAAGAAGAGTATTTTCATAAGATACTCTAAACACTCGAAAAAGTATGTGTTCATAGATGAGCAAGAAAGTGGAAATATAACTGAATTCGAATCACGGGATGTCACATTCTTAGAGAATGAATTTCTAAGAATAGTTAAATAGGTGAGAATCACTCCCTATTTGAAACCTTGGATCCAGATAATGAATTTAGTGGAATTTGTCCAAGTGGAAATAACATGAAAAGTGATGAATTTAATTCAACTCACTCTCAATTACAACCACATGATGAGACGATATCGTCATTATCTAATCCGAGTGGGAGCATGAATGGGAATGATGTGCAAAGTGTACAATCTCCAGTACAGCAAACAAGTCGCAAAAGTATTCCTCATCGACATTGAAGGGGAAACTTTTATGGTTGCTTCACAAGATGAAGATGAGCCAAGAAATGTTAATGAGGCTCTAAATTGCCCTAGTAAGGAAAAATGAATGCATACAATGGAAGAGGAATTGAGTCAATGAAGTCAAACCATATTTAGAAACTAGTTGATCTTTCAAAAGGACGCAAAGCCATTGGGAACAAGTGGGTTCTTAAAATAAAGCGTAAAACTAATGGCTCAATAGAAAGACATAAAGCTTGTCTTATGACGAAGAGGTATAATTAACAGGAATGAATTGATTATGATGAAACATTTTCTCCTGTAGTGAGATTTATCTCGATTCGTATTATTTTGGCAATAGTAGCTAGTATGGATCTTGAATTACATCAAATAAATGTAAAGACTGCTTTCCTCAATTGAGAATTAGAGGAATAAATATATAGAACAACCTGCTGGTTTCATTATGGAAGGTCAAAAATGAAATGTATGTCGACTTTTGAGATCAATATATGGCCTTAAGCAGTTGTCGAGATAATGGTATATATGTTTTTATAATGCCATAATAGCATGTGATTTTATAATAATTGATGATGATTATTGTGTATATATCAAAAGATCTAAAGATCAATTTATGATTATATCATTATATGTTAATGATATACTAATTGCCGGAAGCAATATGGAGTTTGTTAATACTGTTAATAGTTGGTTATCTTCTAACTTTGAGATTAAAGATATGGGTGAGGTTACGTACATTATTGGAGTTAAGATTTCAAGAGATTGTTCGAAGAGATTATTATCTTTTTCGCAAGAAACATACATAAATAATGTTCTTGAATGATTAAGATTGTAAATCCATAAATACTCATATTGCAAAAGGTGAAGGATTGAGTCATAAATTGTGCCCAAGGACTCCACAAGAAAATGAATAAATGAAACATGCTCCTTATACTAGTGCTGTGAGATGCTTAATGTACGCTATGATGTATATAAGACCTGACATATGTTTTGCAATTGGAATTGTGAGTAGATATCAATCTAATTTAGATCAAGCACATTAAAATGCCGTTAAAAGAATACTGAGGTATTTGAAGGGAACTGCTGATTACAAGCTGAATTACCAAGGAAATGATCTACGACTTGAAG
The DNA here is from genome assembly GCA_017140615.1 of Eucalyptus cladocalyx. Lineage (NCBI taxonomy): Eukaryota > Viridiplantae > Streptophyta > Magnoliopsida > Myrtales > Myrtaceae > Eucalyptus > Eucalyptus cladocalyx. The sequence goes on from CM029517.1 coordinate 2,839,984, forward strand.
GCTAGGAGATTTAGATTAAAGAAAATCTATCTCTAGATTTGCTTTCTTACTAAATAATGGCGTCATATCTTAGAGCAGTAAGAAGCAAACATGTATAGCCTTATCCACGATGGAAGTTGAGTTCGTGGTATTATCAGCAGCAATACAAGAAAGTGTTTGATTTAAGAGATTTTTGAGTCATTTATGTGTTATTGGGTATGCTGCAAATCCATTATTGGTTAATTGTGATAGCCAAACAGCTATAACGTACACCAAAAATCCAAAATATTATGACAAGACCAAACATATAGATACAAAGTATAATTTTGTCAATAATATTGTTGCACGAAAAAATGTGAACTTACAGTACATATCTACGCATAGAATGGTAGTAGATCCTATGACAAAGCCAATACCTATAGATGTGTTTTATGGTCATGTAAAATCTCTAGGACTGCGATATTGTAATTTCCCTGAAGTGTTCACATTTAATGAATTTGTGTTTTTTCATTATTAATACCTATGATTCTTTGTTTGACGTTTATGCATTTTAATGCGTAGTGCATTATATGAAGTTGAAAAAGTATGTCGGGCAGATAAAAGATTAGCCCATTCACACAGGTAATCGCCTCTATATTTTATGTGATAAATAAAGATGATACGGTTTTTAAGCTTATTATCTAGGTGATAATTGAGAGTTCAAGCTTAAAATATATATGTCGTTTTAACTGAGTGTTAAGATGATGATATAATATTTACTATGTCCGAAAGTAAAATAACCCACATATTTTACTTTATCTGTCTAGGATGCAATATGTGAATTCTGATGAATTCCATGAAAGAGTAGACATGTGAACTCAAGTTAGATATTAAGTATGTCTGAACTATCATCTGTACGATATTAATGGTGTAGACATACGTTTCATGGGAAATGAGTTAATACTGTAATACGTATTTCATACTATGTATGCATGAGATGACCAATAAGAGTGGCAAAAGTTTGATCTCAACTTTTATGCAGTGTGAGACTCTTGAAAAAGAGAGTTCCTTAATTTAGTGCCCTCATGACTCTTACTTATTCTCAAAATTTCTATTCAATGTTTGTTATATTATGATGTTGCCAATGATCATGAATTTGATTCGATCTAATGGGAAATTTCTAGAAAAGCAAGCTAAACTGAAATTGAGAGTTTGAAAAAAAGAGGAAGATCGAATTAGAGAATTAAATTCTAGTTTTGTATTCACTGGTCGACCAATTATGATTGTTTTTGGGATAATAATAATTGTGAATAAAATATATCATTGTTTAAAAAGAGATCAATAGAGATATAAATGTGATCGATCGATCTAGAGTATTGCATACTAAATCTACTCAGAGTGTGATGCCTATTATGAGCTGTTATATATTTCTAACAAATGTATGGCAACGAGCTCTCAAAGTATGCTGGTCACACGGATTATTCACCGTTATGAATGTTGCAAAGAGGTAAAGAGGATCATATTCAGCCTACCATGTGCGAGTAGGAGATGATGGGTTTTTCTATGTGATGATGGGCCTAAGTAGGCCCGTCCACCCATGTTAAGCCTAAAAACCAGGCCCGCAGGTTAAGAGCCCATGAATGAAGGGTTGAGATATGAAAATGTGTTACGTTGAGGGGTTATGTCTTTTGGAGAAACGTTTTACGTTGAAGAGAGAAGAAAAAAAAAGGGAACGTATCATTTAATGTACGTGCATTTTAGTCTCTCTCTCCCTCCAAAAAGCGTAAGAACAGTACACTCCTTAAATAGCATTTTTTTTCTCCCCCTCATAGCAACAGTACGCTCCTCAGTAAAACGGGATCCGAATTCTTCCTCGAATTTCAACATTGATGTTTAATCTGTGAAAAATAAGGTATGCTCAATTCCGTACTATATCTTTGATCGGTGATACATGTGACTCCTGAGCTTGTCTTCCGCATTCGTTTTAGGGGTTCGATTAAGTATCGGATTGATTTTAGGGAATCCGCTATTCTCAACACATGCCTTATGTTAATTTAGTTCATTTGTGCCCCCCCCCCCAAGGGCAAATGGCTGAGGCTCCATTTTCTAGTATGAACGCTGATCAAAGCAATTGATGTGGGATAATTCGACACATACAAAATCACTTATTTATTGTCACAGTCACTTTCTTAGTGTACAAATCCAATTAAACATATCAATCATGAAGCATAACCCTTATGTTTTCCCCTGCTTACTTTTTCCTTGGTTTCTTTTCGTGCTACGAACAATGACCGGTTGAACATAGGGAGGTTTCACAAGTGTGTATCAGCAACCGTGCATGGGGGAAGCAGTGGCGCTTGTCCTCTACGTAGTCGACGATGGAACAAACGGAGGAATGCAACTACTAGAATCTTTTGTTGTACCAAACAAAGGAGTTTCTAAATAAGGCCATACAAGTGAGTTGCAAAAAGTAGTATCAACAACGACAGACATAAGAGAAAGAAGGAGAGGCCTCCGAATAACATTGATGTGAGACAAGCTACAGAGAGGGTAAAGGAAAGGATCGTGAGGTAGTGAAAGGTTTGGGCACCGCAAGTGGTATTAAAAGCTGGTAGATGAGCAACAAGTGCAAGGGAAAAGGAGCAATAGAGAAGGAGAGAGAAGATGGAGAGAAAGATGATAATGGGGTGGGTGTCAAATGGCAAATTAGGCTTCCCTTGATATTTCACCGCAATGAAGTTCACATTGCTGAAATGATAAAGTGGAGTATTGAATGCAAGTTTCACAATTGACTAGGACAAGTAAGAGGCATTTTCGGATTTGTCTATGTCCGAAGGAAAAAGAGGAGGACGTGCGAGAGTAGAGCGAATGTCAATAAATTGTAAAAAGTGGGCAATTTATAATGAAGAGGTAAGCACAGTAGAAGTGCCAAAACTTTCGTACAACGCTAACTTGAATACTAATTTTTTTTTTTCGATTAGTTGAGTGCTACAAATTTGAAAAATTGACCACTTGAGTGCCAATTCCAATTTGTCTCATTGGAAAATCCCACATGGACATCGATTGTTCGACATGACTTTGCTAGCACTAACTTAAACAATTCTTTAATATTTTTTAACTTTTAATTTTTTTGCTTTTTTCTTTAGGACTGATGGGGTCACCAACAACCCTCATTGGCTACGGAATCCTTGCCCTCGACCAGAAAGGCCTTGGGTGAGGCCCCAAGGGCCCTTGCAAGCTCTAGGCAGTCGATGCCCACAACCGGCAAGGTCGTGATGCCCTCGTCCATGGCCTTCGCTGCCACCTCACCCAGATTTGGCCACAAAGGCCTTAGGCGAGGCGGTGCAACCTGGCTAGTCGCTGGCAATGCCATCCAGAGCCAATGAGGGCATCTTGACCTTGCCAATTGTGAGCGAGGTTGTGAGGGCCCTCGCCTGTGGCCTCACCCAAGGCCTTTGCGACCGAGGGCGAAGGTTTCACAGTCGGCGAGGGTTGCTAGTGACCTCGCTTGCCCTGAAGAAAAAAGGAAAAATAATATATGAATAAATAAAATTGAAAAAAATTAAAAAATTTCACATAGAATGATTTGTAGGAATTAACACTCAAGTGATTGATTTTACTCCAATGTAGCATTCAAGTGAGTGAAAAGAAAGTTTTTGCACTCAAATGAGTGCCGTATGAAAGTTTTGACACTCATAGTGCTCTTACCTCTATGAGCATTTAGTTTATGGAAGAAAATACAGGGTTGGATCCCAACATTTCATAGATGGAGAAGAACCGTCGCGTCTGGATTTTACATCATTTTCGAGGTCCCGGCATTAAACATGAAGCTTCTTTGTAAACGGCCATTATTTCATTTCATGGTGCATTCGATAGAGGAAGAAGTGGAATTACGATGACCTTCTTCTTAAGAGGTGTGAGGACTTAAAAAGAATGCGGCCATATTCAAGTTCGGTGCTGATTGTTTCTAAACAAACATCATTTTCGAGTCGGACCACCCAACCAAAGACCCTATTCCCCCGGTCCTTCTTTATTCGTTGCAATGCAGTAGGATTGTCGGTCGCCTTTAGTAATGTTTTTCGAGGATTGTTTCTGCTCGAAGACGGTACAATGAGTTATGAACATATATTTTAACTAGTATTTTAATGGGCTGGGCGACGTATGAACTGCTTGAAATTTAAAATATAAGTGTAATGACTAGTCTAAAAGAATATAGCCCGACTGATGATGGGTTTTGTTGGGTGACTCTTTCCACTTGACCCTGATGAGTAGGGGCGTTAAATGGGTGTGTCAAGTCGGGTTTGGGTTGAGTCGAATGATCCGACCCATTTAACCCGTTTTGACCAATTTTCATGCAATATAAATTTTTTGAAATATACCCAACCCGACTCATACCCGACCCATATTACTAAAACATTTCTACATTTAACCAAATTTAAGAAAACTTAATCTTGTAACTTTTTTTAAAAATCATAAATCTATGAAAGCTTGTTTCTTATGATTTTTTAAAATAATATTGCTAAAACTCTTTCATTAAATACAAATTTAATGAACAATTTTTATAATTTTTTAAAAAATTGGTGCTCTCTTTTTTGTCTTGAAAAATATTTTTATGAGGTCATTTTATCGAAAAATAACAATATTTTCTTTTACTTTTCTTTTCTCTTTTTTTTTCTTTTTCCTTTTCCTTCATCGGTCGCCGGCCTCGGGCGAGGCTCTATCTTGCTAGATTTGGTGAGGTCAAGCTTGCCGAATCCTTGATGAGGTCTTGGCCTTGCAGATCGGCGAGCTGGAGCTTGTCGAAGCTCGCTAGAGCTCGGCGAGCTTGAGTCTTCCCAATCAGCAAAGTCTCGGCCTCGCTAGTCCTCAACAAGCTTGAGATGGCCGAAGCTCGCCCAAGCTCACTCAAGCTCGGCAAGCTCGATTCTCGCCAGATCAGTGAGGCTTAAGCCTCGCTAGTCGTCGGTGAGGTCTCGGCCTTGCCCGATCTACGAGCTCGAGCTTGCTTGGCTAGCCATCACTATCATCGGCCACCGGCGAAGGAAATGAAAGAAGGAAGAAGAAAGAAGAAAAAAGGAAAGAAAAAAAAAAATTCGATTTTTTAAAAATATTTTTACAAGAGGAAGAGGGAGTGGGGGTGAACCAAATGGGTTGAAAATGGGTCTAAACTTAACCCATTTGAGACCCATTTATTTTAACCTTTAAGTTTATAACCTATTTAGGATAGTCTCTTCAAAATTGAGTGACTCATATATGACCCATTTTTGTTTTAAATGGATCATATAGGGGTTTATGACTCATTTTGACACCCCTACTGACGAGAATACAAGTCTCGAATATAAAGACAATGAACTTCGAAATCAGCGGTGATGATTATGGACACCACTTCTTCCAAATGCCTGATAAGAAATTATGTCTATTTGATGGTTTAAGGTGATACAATAGGGGTGCTTCCCCTTCAAGACAACTTTAGAGTCGCACAAATTGAACAAATCAATTAGTGTAAGCCCATTCAAACTTGTTGACTTGATAAATTCATTATGTAGGTTCAACATGTTAAAATATATTTCAAGTTTGAGCCAAATGCAAAAGTCTGAATATTCCAAATTTGATATTTTATGGACATCCGATATCTAGCAATTAGAATTCGTAGCATATATTGTGCACTGTTGTTGAAAAAGAAAGAGTTGATCTTGAAGTGCTAATTGTTGCGAGTGCTAGGCCGTAGGTTTTTCCATTGATTTCACATGTGCAATTAGATCCTGGAAGAATTAGTGTTCAAACCAATTAAATGTTATGAGTTCAAAATTTTGTTTATGTTGAGTTTTGACTTTCAAATTAGAGATAGAGATATTTTAGACCATGCACTTTTGTTTTAGGATTTTTTGAAGGGAGATTATAAAAGGAATGTATTAAATAAGACATGTTTAACCATAACCTCTATTATTAATTCCCCTTTTGTTTTTTCCTATCTTCTAGTTGGATCTTTAGATTTTGTGGTTCACCAAGTGGTTTTTAAGCTTTTGGATTGTACTCTTGTAATCTTTGTTGAAGACAATGAAACCCCTCTCTCTCCCCGAAGTTTTTCCTATTTCGGTTTTCCATGTAAATTTTGTGTCTCGTGTGATTTCAATTTTCCTTTCATCATTTGCTACTTGAGCTTTGATTGGTGCATCCTTTGGCATTTTTCTACAACAACTAGTATTAGAGCAAAGGAATTTCAGTCTTTTTGTTTGAGATGGCATCTATCAAGTTTGAAGTGGCGCCCTTCGATGGCCAAAACAATTTTGGGCTATGGAGGATCAAAATAAAGGTGTTATTGCGTCATTAAAGTTCAATTAGAGCCTTGACAGGAATTATCCCGATGACATGACTATGGTTGAGATCGAGGAGATGGAAGAGAGGGTGAATAGCACCATCCAATTGCCGTTATTTGATAAGGTGCTTTGCAAAGTTGTTGATGAAGAAATAGCCATGGGATTGTGGAATAAGCTTGAGAGTCTCTATATAAAGAAATCTCTTATGACAAGATTATTCTTGAAGCAATGTCTTCACACGTTAGAATTGGATAGCCTGGAAATGGATGCACTTACAACTATGATGAGAATGCAAGAAAGTTCTCCTATCCAAGAACATCTAGATGAATTTAATAAGATCGTTGTGGATATGAAAAATCTAGATTTTAAGTTAGATGATGAAGATCAAGCTCTAATTGTGTTATGTTCACTGCTGAGCTTGTATGAAAATTTTGTGAATTTTATGCTATATGGAAGGGAATCCATAACTCTTGAGGATGTGAAAGCCTTGTTGAATTCCACAGAGATGCATACAAAATTGACTACAAATAGTAGTTGTGATAAAGGTGATGGCTTAGTTGTTAAGCGAAGGTCGAATCATCGTGATAGACACAAAAATAGTAAATGGCATATGAAGTCTAGATCAAGTAGAGATAAGATTAAGATGGAGTGTTACAATTGTCACAAATTTGGACACTACAAAAATGAGAGTCCTGTGCCCAAAGTTAAGGGAAAAAGTCAATGGAGAATTTCAATTCAACTAGTCTGGTGAAAAATAATGAGTTAGTTAATGTAGACAATGCTCTTACTGTTTTGTCCTCAAATTGTCGTGTTGATGATGAATGAATTTTGGATTCAGCATGTTCATACCATATGTATCCACATAGAGATTGGTTTCACATATATGAGAAAGTCAGTTGTGGTTGAGTTTTAATAGGCAATAATGCAGTTTGAAAAACTGTAGGTATTGGTATGATGCAAATCAAATGTCATGACAGTGTAGTAAGAACTTTGACAAATGTTAGGCACATCCCAGATTTGAAAAAGAACCTTATTTCATTGAGTAATTTAGATTCCATCGGGTGTATGTCCATAGGTGGATGTGGAGTTTTAAAAATTTCAAAAAGCTTCTTAATTTTGTGATGAGACGTAACCAGAAGAGCAACATTTATGTTCTGTAGGGAAGTACAATTGTGGGTTATTTAAAAATATCATCGTCTTCAGATTCTGAAATATCAATGTTGTGGCATATGTGACTAGGCCACAAGAGAAAGAGGAATGCCTATCTTGAGTAAACATGGTTACTTTGTAGGGATCATACGGTCTCACTTGACTTTTGCAGACATTGTTTTTTAGGAAGCAATGCATAATTAGTTTCAATACTAGGGGGGCACTCAATGAAGGGCACAGTCAACTATATTCACTCCGATTTGTGGGGACTAGGACAAGTAACATCTAAAGGTGGTGCAGTTTATCTTCTGACATTTATTGATGATTTTTTTAGGAAAGTCTAGGTTTATTTCTTGAAGCATAAAAGTGACGTTTTTTTATATGTTTAATAAGTGAAAGATGTTGATAGAAAATTAAACTTGAAAAAAGATAAAAATGTCTTAGAATGGACAATGCTCTTGAGTTTTACGGAAGTGATTTCAACAAGTATTGTGAAGATTTAAAGATTGTTCAACATCAAACAATCGAGTACACACCTCAACGGAATGGGGTGGCAGAGGGCATGAACCAAACACTTTTATAGAGAGTTAGATGTATGCTCTCTAATGCTAGACTTGGGAAAGATTTCTAGACTAAAGTCATGAACATGGCACGTTATTTGGTGAATCGTTCTCATTCAACCACATTTGAATGTAAGACTCCTAATAAGGTATGGTCAAGTAAACTTTCTAATTATTCTAGTTTAAAAATATTTGGATGTCCTACTAATTATCATGTAAAAATTGGTAAGCTTGGAACTAGGGCCAAGGATATAAGTTATTTAGACGAGGTTAAATGATATAGGTTATGACATTTTCACCGTCAATTATCAAAGTTTTTAAAATGTAGGGATGTTATTTTTTATGAAAATTCCATGCTTGAAAAGAGAAAGTTTGTTATTAAGCCAGAAAGTGTTCACGGAGAACATTGGAAAATTCCATGCTTGAAAATCTATATATATCTAGAAGGAGAATGTTGGAAAAGAGGTGGAGCTTCATGTAGAGCATCCACGGAGAACATTTGAAGATGTTCCTATTTAGCCAGAAAGTGACAATGAGCAACAAGACTCAAATTCTATTAAAGACGAAGTATAAGAAATTGAGCAACCTCATAATTTGGTTGCAGGGAGGGCTAACGACAACTTAAGCCTTCTCAAATGTATGATTTCGCTGATTTGGTAACATATGCTCTTTGTTGCTGAAGAACTTAATATTAAAGAACTTTTTACATTTTGTGAAGTTACCATTTATTCTAAATCTAAGAAGTGGCTTGTTGCAATGAATAAAGAGATTGAGTCTCTTCATAAAAACCAAACTTGGGATTTTATGAAATTGCCTAAGGGCAAAAGAGCGATTGGGTGCAAGTGAGTCTTCAAGACGAAAGAGGGAATTTTAGGGGTTGATGATGAAGGATTCAAGGCACGTTTGGTAGCAAAGGATTTTAGTTAGAATGAGGGATCAACTTCAATGAAGTATTCTCTCCTATTGTGAATCATAGTTCCATTTATGTGTTGCTCGCAGTAGTAACCCTTTATGATATAGAACTTGAGTAACTTGATGTCAAGATTGCTTTTTTGCATGGTGAGCTTGAGGAGACAATCTATATGTTTCAACTCGAGGGATTCATTATTGAGGATAAATAAGATCACATTTGTAGGTTGAAATGTTTTTTGTATGGTCTTAAGTAATTTCCATGGCAATGGTAAAGAGGTTTGATATCTTTGTGTTGAGTCATGGCCACTCGCAAAGTGCACATAACAATTGTGTGTACTATAAGAGATTGCATGATGTTGTTATTATTATTATTATTATTATTATTATTATTATTATTATTATTATTATTATTATTATTATTATTATTATTATTATTATTATTATTATTATTATTATTATTATTATTATTATTATTATTATTATTATTATTATTATTATTATTATTATTATTATTATTATTATTATTATTATTATTATTATTATTATTATTATTATTATTATTATTATTATTATTATTATTATTATTATTATTATTATTATTATTATTATTATTATTATTATTATTATTATTATTATTATTATTATTATTATTATTATTATTATTATTTACTATTGTACGTGGATGATTTAGGTTTTTTATGTCACAATAAAAAGTTTATGGTAAATGTGTCATGGTTGATATAATTTACGATTTTTGGTGGATTTTTTCCTTTCCTAAAAGTTTGGATTTTTGCAAGAAAAATGATTTCTCAAATACCAATGTTTTGCTATACTAAAAAAAAAAAAAAAATCATGCACGTCGAAATTTCTCTTAGGACAAAATCGATTAGTCAATAGGAGATTGTACCATGGATTTTCTTAACAAGGGTCTTGAGATACTTATTAATTATGTTTAAAGAAGAAATATTCTTATTTGCAATATGCTAATTTGTCCACATCCCATGCCTCAATTTCCCATCCCAAATTGATCCTCTTACAAACTCATTGCGTAGAAGATGAAAGTCGTTAAAAATTTGCCTATATGGATGCTAGAAAACATACAGTGTTGACCTATCACAAACATGACTTAAGTGAAATAAAAATGACCTTATTTTGTCTAACAAATCATCTAATGGAACCTTGATGAAAGGTGAATGTGTCTTAGTAGGCATAATTTGGGATTCTCAATGTTACAATAAAAAGTTTATGGTGAATTTGTGATAATGGATATATTTATGACTTTTGGTGGTCTTTTTCCTTTCCTAAAAGTCTAGAATTTTGGAAGAAAAATGATTTCTCAAATACCAATGTTCTAATATACCAAAAAAGAGGATGTTTGCCCAGAATTTTTTTTTTTTTTGGGATGAAATTGATCGGTTAATCAGAGATTATACCATGGATTTTCTTAAGGAAGGTCTCGTGACACTGGTTAATTATATTTAATGAAGAAATATTCTTCTTTTCAATATGCTAATTTGTCACATCCCATGCCTTAATTTCCCCTCCCAAATTAGTCCCCTTATATGAACTTGTTGCGCAAAAGATCAAAGTCGTTAAAAATCTGCCTACACAGATGCTAAAAAACAAACAATGTTGATATGAGGCATACGTGACTTAAGTGAAATAAAAATGACCTTATTTTGGTTGACAAATCATCTAATAGAATCTTTACGGAAGATGAATGTGTCTTGGTAGGTATAGTTTGGGATTGGTTATATCACAGTAAAAAGTTTGTAGTAAATTTGTCAGTGTGGATATAGATTATGATTTTTGGTGGCTTTTTTCCCTTCCTAGGATTTTTGGAAGAAAAATGATTCCTCAAATACCAATGTTCTACTATATCCACAAAAAAAAAAAAAAAAAGATGCATGTCGAAAATTCTTGTGGGATGAAATCGCTCAATTAATATGAGATTATACCATGGATTTTCTTAAGGAGGGTCTCCAGACGTTGATTAATTATTTTTAATAAAGAAATATCCTTATTTTTAATGCGCTAATTTGTCCACATCTCATGCCTTGATTTCCCCTCCCAAACCGATCCTCTTATACAAACTTGTTGTGCAAAAGATTAGAATCGTTAAAAATCTACTTATATGGATGTTAGAAAACTAACAATGTCGATTTAATGCACACGTGACTTAAGTGAAATAAAAATGACTTTATTATGGCTAGCAAATCATCAAACGGAATCTTGATGAAAGGTAAATGTGTCCCGGTTGATATAATTAAGGTTTTTTATACCACAACAAAAGTTTATAGTAAATTTGTCATTGTGAATATAATTTATGATTTTTTATAGCTTTTTCTTTCTTAAAAGTCTATATTTTTGGAAGAAAAATGATTTCTCAAATACCAATTTCTGCTATACTGACAAAAAAAAAAGGATGCTTGTCGAAGTTTTTTTTTTTTTTTTTTTTTGAGATATAATCGATCGGTTAATAGGAGATTATATCATGGATTGTCTCGAAACACTGATTAATTCTATCTGATAAAGAATTATTCTTATTTTCAATACATTAAATTGTCCACATCCCATGCCTCGATTCCCCCTCCCAAATTGATCCCTGCACGCGAGATTTCTAATCCCCGCGAGTGCGCGCGAGCTCACTGTGCCAATCAGAATCGGTTAGACTCCTCAGTCAATGCTCTCGATCTCATCGAACGGTTAGAAAAGGCTGATCGATCCCCCACCCCTCCTGTCACACATCACCACCGTCCATTCTCCACCTGCATCACCCCTCCGCACCCCCACCACCACCACCACCACCATCGCCCGAGCTCGAGCTCCGAAGTTCTCCTCCGGCGGTGGCGGCGCTCTCCCTCATCGTCCACCCCCGCCCCATCAGGATCCCCCTCAAGAACTGCCACGTGTTCATCACCGGCGGCCCCAGCGGCATCAGCCTCGCCCTCGCCCACCGTGGAGGACACCCGCGTCTCGATCCTCACCCTTGCCCACCGCACCACCGCGGAGTGGCTATAGCATAAGAAGCATCTTGTTAACGGTTGTCCATGAGCACCTATTAAGCATAATAAATAAGAGGAAATATTTTGATTTTCAATATATTGATCACACATATCACGAGGGAATACGTTGCATTGAAAATCATATATCTTCTTTAAAGGGTGTTTAACAAATGCACTGAAGGCCAAATTCAAAATAAGAATTATGGTTATAGATGAATTAAACGTAGCAATGGGCAAGGGGTTCAGGCCTGCCGCCCCGACCCGACCCAAAGGAGGCAGTTTTCCACCACATGAAGCGATTGCCAGGGACAATCGTTGGGAAAGGCCCGCCCCGGCCCACCCTGCCATGTGCCAAGTGCCTATCCTCAGTTAACCAGGTCGATTTGGTCTTATAACCAAAATACGACCCAATCCACATTCGAGTCGAGCCACCCGTTTACCACCTCCATTTGGAACACACAAATATCTAAACAATCACCCTTCTGAGCAGATTAAGAAGTTCATCAGCAATAGGCCATACAAGTTTCAATGGTAAACAACCGGTGCAAATCCACAAGCCATTGAGACCAACTATTCAGGCCAAATTGGTCACAGCATCGCTCAAAACATGGCTGACAAAAAAGTGTGAGTAGAAAGTCTGGCGCCACTTACCATCCAAACTTCATTCACAAGGATATCTAGCCGCAAAGCAAGAACAATTTAAAGCATCTCTACCGGCCCAAAAAGAACATAAATTCATCTATAAAGTAAACCCAAGCATGTTCGCGGGTTCTACTATGTTGGCAAATCGTTCTCTATGCACATTGCGCAGTTAAAAGCAGTTCGACAGGAAAATCACAAATTGAATCCTATGGCTCGACTGTTGAAACCTGGTTCCACTCGCCATCGACAGCTTCGTTCCAAAGGGTGACATTGTTATTCCCGTCTGCCACCGCCAAAATGTTACCGGTCAGGGACCACGAGACCCTCCAAACCGGAGTCCTAAAATCGTACAAAACCTTCCCCTGCCATGGATCCCCTTCCCTGGCCACGGTCCATATGATGACCCTCCCGTCCTGCGACGCGCTTGCGATAGTCGATTTCGGAAGGCCCAAGTTGGGCGCCCAGGCAACGTCCCTCACCCAGTCAGTGTGCATCTGAAGCACCGGAAAGCAGTCCAACTTCCAGACCCCGTTGTAGAGCTTCCACACCTTCACGGTGTTATCACAACCGCCTGAGCAGAGCTTCTGAACAGGTTCCATCATGCCAGATCCAACAAGTGCACCAGGGGCGGTCGACGGGCCCACGAGACGGAGGTGACCCCGACCGGATGAGCCTGATCGATCCTCGAAGTATCCCAACCGCCGTCCTGTCTAGCAGTGAACACCGAAATATTCCCATCGGATGAACCGCAAGCCAGACAAAGGCCGAGCTCATGAGGAGCCCAAGCAACGGAATTGACCGATGATTTGTGCTCTTCAAATACTTGTGCCTGCGTCCACTCATTTGGATTACCTTCTCTCCATATGATGACTCGTCCGTCATACGAGCACGAAGCAAGCAAAGACCCGAATTTCGGATGAGCCCAAGATATCTGCCAAACGGGTCCTTGATGGCCGGTCAGGGTGGCAAGATGCTGAGATCCCGAGTTGCTGACTCCAACAATGTTAATGGCGTGGTCCGACGACGCCGTGGCCAGTCTCTTACCATAGTAGTCCATCGCCAGATCATGGACCGTGTCCTTGTGTCCACTTTCAATCTTCTGTGGAGGCATCTTTCAAGTAATTCTGCGAAATTAAACAAAGAACATGACCAAATTATAGCTCCTGCTCACTTATCACCCGCTAAAAGGGTCCAAAAACATTAGCTAGAGACCAGGGATCTGTCAACATTCCTTTAAGAGAATGATCAACAGAATTACACCAACTTCAAGCCTCTAAATTCGCGTTTCATCGAAACAGTCGAGCCCGAGATTTTTCCGGACCTGAAGAAACCATCAACTACCAGTTTTTTTTTTTGGTAAAGACCATCAACTACCAGTTCATGTACCCTCAAACCAGTATAATCAAATCCCTACTCTTTGCTGGGAAATACTGGGATGACAGAAGAAATTCCAAAGGGACAAAACAAAAAAAAGGAAACGGTCCAACCGAGAGCACGACAAGATGACGATTTGTAATGACTGAGCCTGAGATCTAACGATCGTTGGAAACCCCGACATAAAATTTCGCCAGGAACAACTAGAACCCAAAAGAAAGAGAAGAAAAAATCGAACAGAAGACCCCTTCGGCTTCACGTGCGGATACCTTACAGAGGATGGAGATCGTGGACGTCGTCTTGCAGCCGCTCCCCTGGTCGCCGCTTTGCTCCGCCGGCGTCCGCCCCCAGAGCTGCCGTGCCTTGCTGCAGAGAGAGAGAGAGAGAGAGAGAGAGAGAGATTTTGACTTGGAAAACCTCGTCGTCGGCTTTGACTTTTTGGGGCTTGGGAGAGAAAACGAAAGCGGACGGGAATGGAGGGATTAAGTAGAGATATGGATTAGTTTGATGCGAGGGTTTATCTTTACTTATGAACTTGGAAGTTTATCAAGTTAATATTACGAAAAATTTCAAACTAGACAAAATCCAAATTAATTCTTTAACCATCAAGACTTTAAAATAATATAATTATGATAAATTTATTCTAAATTAATTTTTTGATCACCAAAAATCTTAAATTAATACATTTATGATAAATTTATCCTCTAATAATTTATGTTAAATCATATTAATATTATTTAAAAAAAACCACAAACTGATAATAGGTGCGTCTATCAATTACTACATGCAATCCAACTTGGAAATTTGACAATAAAATTTAACATAAATTAACAATAAATAAATTTTTTGCAATTATATCAGTTTGGGATTTTGGTGGTTAAAAATAATTTGAATTAAATTGATTGCAAGTGTATTAATTTGGGGCTTTTCGTGGTATTGGCCCTAAAATTGAAGATGCAAGTGTTTTTGCTTCTTTTTGAAAATTTCAAAAACATTATTTAAGTTTTCAAAAAAAATATTACGTGTTCTCATTTTATATGCTTTTGAAAGTTTGGGATGCTTGAAATCAAACAAAGTCACAGCATTTGTGCCACGTGAATTGAAAAAAAAAAGTGAAAGTAATAATCATTCAAAATAAAAATAAAAAACTTTATGCATGACTCTGGTATTATCCCTCAAATAAGCCAAAAATAACTAATAAGTCGGACCGATTATTGATTAAAGAAACAAAAAATGTTTATATATGGCTATACAATTTTGGAATAATCATAAATACCATCTCCAGGTGCTGCACTTATATGAATTTGATTATTCACTTTCCAAAATAAACCATTTGCAACTCCAAACAAAACATCAACTTAAATGAATCAATTTATCCTTCTGCAAACATAGAACTAAATATCCCCTAGCGCTCACGGTGGCACGAGATTTGGATGGCTGGTTAAGTTCAAGTCTTAGAATTGTGTGTTGGTCTTGATCTAACGATTGGAACCGATTATGTGACCTTTGATTTCTGAATTGAAAATCTCAGAACGCTCTTACGCAACTGCACTAAGATCGATTAATTATGTCATTCAATATAAGAACATATATTTTAAGAATATATTTAAGATTGTCGAAAATAAACTACATCATTTAAAGATATTTTCATTTGTCCATATGTTAAAATTTAGGATAAATGATCAAAGAGAAGTTTAAATATGACAAACCAATAATTTAATTGTGTGATAAGTGTACTAGAACTTTTAAAATTTGTTATGAAAATGCAATTGCACCCTAAAATTTTCAAAAAGTATAATTAAATTCTAAAATTTGTCAAATTGGTGCAAGTTCTTCCATTAACATGATTAAGTTAGCTAACGAAAATATCGACATTACATTTTTACAATTATTTTCTCTCTCATATGGGGCATTTTTTTTTTTATTATAGTCTTCTTAAAATATTACTTAAATTAGATATAAAAAAATGTGAGGGTAAAATTTTTTAAAAATTGAAAAGAAAAAAGAATAGCAAGGCCCTTGCCAGAGGGGCAATGCCAGCACCATCGCCAAATATGGGCACCCTTGACTCAGATTTGGGTGAGCCTCGTTGGCCCTCGCCATCACCCAAGGGCTAAGAGGACTAGCCACCCTCGCCTAAGATCAGCGACCTTCGCTAGCCATCTCCGGCAATCCTACCCTCAATACCATAGACTTTCTTAATGAGGGTCTTAAGACACCGGTTAATTATGTTTAATAAATAAATATTCTTATTTTCAATACGTTAATTTGCCCACATCCCATGTCTTTATTTCCCCTCTCAAATTGATGCTCTTGTTACGCAAAAGATCAGAATCATTAAAAATTTGCTTGGGTAGATGTTAGAAAGTAAATAGCGTTGACATAACACATATGTAATTTAAGTGAAATAAAAACGACCTTATTTTGGCCAACAAATCATCTAATGGAACCTTGACGGAAGGTAAATATGTCCAAGTAGGTATAGTTTAGGCCTTTTTATGGCACAATAAAAAGTTTATGGTAAATTTGTCAAAGTGGATATAATTTATGATTTTTGTTGGCTTTTTTCCTTTCCTAAAAGTCTGGAATTTTGGAAGAAAAATGATTTGTCAAATACCAATGTTCTGCTATATCCAAAAAAGAAGAAGATGCATGCCGAAAATTCTTTTGGGACAAAATCGATTTGTTAATAGGAGATCATACCATGGATTTTCTTAACGATTCATACGCTAATTTTTACCCATCCCATGCCTTGATTTCCCCTCCCACATTAATCCTCTTATACGAACTTGTCGCACAAAAAGATTATAATAGTTAAAAATCTGCCTACATGAACATTAGAACAAACAAGTGTTAATCGTGACTTAGATTAAATAAAAAGGACATTATTTTGGTTGACAAATCATCTAACGAAAAGTAAATGTGTCATAATAGGTATAGTTTGGGGTTTTTTATGTCACAATTAAAAGTTTATGATAAATCTATCATAATGAATATAATTTAAGATTTTTGGTGGCTTTTTTTTTTTTTTTCAAATAGTCTAGATTGTTGGAACAAAAATGATTTCTCAAATACCAATGTTCTTCTATACCCCCCCCCCCCCAACCCACCCCCACCCACCCAAAAAAAGGATGCATGTAGAAAATTCTTTTGGTACAAAATCGATCAATTATTAGTAAGGCAAAAGTAAAGATGAATCTGAAAAACCCTCTCAAGACATGACTCATTGTTAATTTGGAGAGAAAGAAACTATGGGTAGAGTTTAAATACAAGTGACTTCCACATTATTGCTACTCATGCGATAAGATTGGGCATTATGCTACATCTTGCAAAGAAATACCCTATGAGAATTCAAGGCTGGCAGAGGACTTACCGGGAAGATTTGGACAATGGCTAAGAGCGGAAGTGCGAGAACTCAGCCTGTATGGTAAAATTTTCTATGGCAAACAAGAAATTATACTAGAAGATGATGAGAGTGTGCCAGAGGCCCCTACCCATTCAATTCCTGAAAATGAACAACATATGCAGAATCAGAATTTGAATAACATTTATGGATAGAAGAGTACCGACCAGCCAACTCAACAGAGAATATTATGTCTACAAAGAATTTAGCACTACAACTCATGGAGGAGAAAGGCCCACAAAAGAGAGGAAGTTGCTGCATAGATGAAGAATCAATTATAGTATTCTTTGAGGAACAACAAAAGGAAGCAGAAATGGATATGTTAGAGGCCCCAGCAGGTGAAAAGGGGCTGAAACGGCATAAATCCAAAGGCATCAAGCACTCAACAGCTGAAAAAAGGAAAGAGGTTCTGTCCATATGGTGCTCAAAGTTCTAAAACACCAGTTCTAATATACAGCTAGTGGAAACCCCTATTAAGGTGGCGGAGAAGTCAAATCAGTGGGCTTTGGTGGCTAACCCTAATAAGCCACCGGATCATCCATGAAGCTACTAAGTCGAAATTGTTAGGGGTTGGGCACACCCTTGACAATTCAAGCTTTAAGAGTCTTAGTAACTCAGAAAAAGCCTAGTATTATATTTTTAATGGAGACTAAAAATCAAGAGTAGAACGTGCAATGATTAAGAAGGAGGCTGAATTTTTAGAATAGCTTTTTGGTGAATCCAGAAGGAATTGCAAGGGGTTTGGCCCTTCTCTAGGATGACCGGGTAGTGCTATCCATTGACTCATTCTCAAATAATTATATAAATGTTCAATGTCAAATTAAAGAAACCAAACAGAGGATGCAGGTTACCTTTTTACATGCTCCTAATGAATTTCAAGAAAGAGTGATGTTATGGGACGCCATATATAGAACAAGTGTAAGCCATCATCGACCTTGATTTTGCATGGGGGACTTCAATGAAATATTGTATCACTAGGAAAAAGTAGGCAAGAAGAGAGCAGAAAATTACCGGCTTACAACCTTCAGGATTTCCTTATCCAATGCTCCTTAATGAATTTGGAATCCAAGGGATGTACCTTCACCTGGACAAACAATCAAGAAGGAGATCAATTTGTCAGAAGCCACTAGATAGAGCACTATGCAATTTTGAATGGAGGATAGCTTATCCTAATGCTAAATGTGTCGCATTACCAGCCATAGGGTTTGATCACAACCCTCTCATACTCTCATTACACATGCGGAAAGATTGGAGGAGGGTTTTTCAATATGAAGCGTTCTGGGCAGAAGAAGAGGAATGTGTGCAGCTAGTTAAGAAAACATGGGCTGATAATGATTCTCAAAGTCTAAATATAGTGGAAAGGTTGCAGATTGTGGCTCAACAAATTGGCAAAATGGAGCAAAAACAGATCCTATAATGCAAAGATGAGAATTGATTGGCTAAAGAATGAATTACAAAGGCTGACAAATGGTAATGAAATATACAAAGAGAGCGAGACAGCAAAGAAGATAACCCAAGAAATTGAAAAGCTATGGCGGCAAGAGGAGATGTATTGGGGCATGCGCTCTAGAATCGATCAAGTTAAAATGGGGGACAGAAATACAAAAATTTTCCATGCAACAACCATTCAATGAAGAACTAGAAATAGAATTACTATGTTGAAAATACAGAAGATGTATGGGTGAAAGAGGAACAACCTTTGAAGGAGATGACAGAAATATTCTTTAAAGACTTATACGAATCAGTGGGGTCTCGCAATTCAGCCTATCATACAACAAATACCAACCACAGTCAATGAAATGATGAACCAAAGGATAGTAGAACTTGTTACAATGAAGGAGATTACTACTACAATGCAAGAGTTAGGAGCTACTAAAGCTCCGGACCGGATGGTTTAAATGGGTTGTTTTACCGCAATCATTGGCCGATATAAGTCGGGACATTTTCAGAGAAGTGCATAATTTCTTTGACACTAGACACCTAAACCCAGCTATGATCAGAACCCAAATAACTCTTATTCCCACGATCCCAAACCCCGAAAAGCTTGAATAATTCCGACCTATTAGCCTATGCAATTTTGTCTATAAGATCATTTCCAAAGTAATGACAAATAAATTAAAATCATTGCTACCAAGCCTAATTGCTGAAGAACAAAGCGCCTTTGTGGGGGGTAGACAAATTTAAGATAATATCTTGGTTGTGTAGGAAGTATTACATGAGCTGTGCACACGGAGATGAAAAGTAAGTTCCAAGCTATCCTAAAGCTTGACATGCAAAAAGCATATGACTGAATTGAATGAGATTTCCTTCGAGAATGTTTTACCAAGATGGGTTTATGTGATCAGTGGGTGAAATGGGTGATGCAATGTGTATCAATGATTTCCTTCAGCATAAATTTCAACGGGGATCCTCTACCGTTTTTCAAGCCTACATGAGGGATTCGACAATGTGATTCATTATCCCCTTACCTCTTTATCTTAGTGACTACTGTCCTATCTCACTTAATGAATCGAGCGGTGGTAGATGGAACACTCCGTGGAATTAAGCTTAATAGTAGCTGCCCTACATTATCACATATGTTATTCGGGGATGACTCTATCTTCTTTCTTAATGGCATTGTATTGGAATGTCAGAATTTGGCAACTATTCTACATCAATATTGTTTCGCAAGGACAGACTATTAATCTAAACAAATCAGGAATTTATTTCAGCAAAAGTTGCCTAATGAATCTGAGAATAAATGTGGCTGCAGAGCTAAGAGTTCTAGAAATAGAGAAAATGGGAAAGTATCTAGGTATTCCCTCGGATTGAGGAGGTTCAAAAAAAGAAATCTTTGCCTAGATTCTTGCTAGAGTTCACGTGAAATTGGAGAGTTGGAAGGACAACTTGCTGTCAAAAACAGGTAAGGAGATATTGATTAAATCAATGGTGCAGGCCATTCCACAATATGTAATGTCCATTTTTAAAATTCCTGCATCAATATGTAAAGTTATTGAGAAGAAGATTGCAAATTTCTGGTGGAGGAATGGAAACAAAACTGCTGGGGTTCTTGGAAAAAATGGGAACTTTTGAAACTTAGGAAGGATGAGGGAGGTCTCGGCTTTAAAAATCTCCTAGCTTTTAACAAGGCAATGCTAGGAAAGCAAGCATGGCGTATGTGACAGCAACCTACATCCCTTCTAAGTCAACTGATGAAGGGCCTATATTACCCACATTGTGATTTCGAAAGCTGGAAAAGGCTCACGGCCCTCATAGGGATGGCAGACTATTGTATTGGGAAGAGACTCTATAGCTTCACAAGTTATGTGGTCCATTGGAAATGGACAAAAAATTTCGCTTAAAGAAGATAAATGGCTAAAAAGTGGACCTATTGGAGGACTGGCGATAAGAAATGAGCCAAAGAAAGTGGGTGCATTAATAGAACAAGAGGAGGGCAAATGGAACGAGACAATGGTAAGGTCGCTGTTTGATGACCACAGAGTAAAGGAAATCCTTGCAACCCCTATTGGATTACCTACTACAGAGGATAAAATGGTATGGATTAATAGCAAATCGGGGGTCTTACACAGTGAAAATTGGCTATTTCACCACTAGAAATCAAGCAACCAACCAACAAACCACAACAAGAACTTCTTCTCACCAAATAAAGCCGATCTATGGAAATTTATTTGGAATTCTGGAACTCTCCCAAAGTCAAACAATTTCTTTGGAATGCAAGCCAAAATGCACTACCTACATTGGAAAACTTGCACTGGAGAAGAATCGCACCTAATCCTTTATGCCCTATCTGCAAAAAACGAAGCCGAAACTATCGAACACACTTTGTTGCTCTGTCCTTGGACATCTCAGATATGGAGAGCCAGCCCTCTGCAAATTAAAATCACAAGACTCGGATTAACACGACTTGATGAATGGTTGTACATGAGGAAACGGGACCCAAGAAGCGCACGGAAATATGAACTAATCGCCACTACTATGTGGTGCATATGGAAAGATCGGAACCGGTACATCTTTGCCCAAAATCCCCTGCACCCGCACCAAACCTTGTTCAAATCAATAGCTTTACACGAAGATTTCACAGTATGGAACAACAACGCAAAAACGAAGAAAAGAAGCAGCACTCACACGCTAAGATGGCTTCCCCCGAACTCGGATGCTTTGAGAATCAACATCGACGCCTCATTTGTCGTGAATGAAGGCGTAACACCATATCTTGAAGAGAACAGAGGAGCGGCATCCTTGGCTAAGCACAGGGGAGCAATCGCATGCCTTTGTTGAGACTCTCGAGGCTGCTTGGTTGATGGTTTCTCCAAGATGGTGGCGGCATCCTCAGCTGAACAGGCGGAAGCACTTGCTCTCTTGGAAACCCTAGACTTCCTCTCCAACAGCCTCTCCACCAAATCTATTCGAAGACTCCAAGTACAATTCGACTGCCTACTGCTCATGCAAGCAGTTCAAGATACGACAAAGCCAAACTGGGAAGTGGCACTGCTCGTGGACTACATCAAGGCAAAAATAAAGGACTTTCCGGGCCTAACTTTGGCCCATTGCAGTAGAGAATCCAACAAACCTGCAGATTAGCTTGCAAGAGCACAAAGAGAGAATCACCTCCCTCGCAACTGGGTAAACAACCCCTCAACAGCCTTGTTTGATTTATTATGCGCAGATGTTTTTGATGTAATCACTCAAAACTTGCCTAAGTAAATAAATAGCACTTGTATTTTCGAAAAAAAGAAAAAAAAAAAAAAAAGGAGATTATACCACGGATTTTCTTAATGATTTGATGTGCTAATTTGTCCACATCCAATGCCTCGATTTCCCCTCCCAAATCAATCCTCTTATATGAACTTATTGCACAAAAGATTAGAATCATTAAAAATCTAGTTACATGAATATTAAAAAACAAACCATGTTGATATAACGTACACATGACTTAAATAAAATAAAAATGACCTCATTTTGGCTGTCAAACTATCTAATGAAAGGTAAATGTATCTTAATAGATATAGTTTGGGCTTTTTTATACCACAATTAAAAATTCATGATAAATATGTCATAATGGAAATATAATTTAAGATTTTTCATGACTTATTTCCTTTCCAAATAGTCTAGATTCTTGGAAGAAAAATGATTTCTCAAATACCAGTGTTCAGTTATAACAAAAAAAAAAAAAGGATGCTTGTCAAAAAAAAAAAAAAATTGGGATAAAATCAATCGGTTAGTAGGAGACTGTATCATGGATTTTCTTAACGATGGTCTGTCCACACACTAATTAATTATATTTCAGAAAGAAAATTTCTTATTTTCAATACACTAATTTATCCACAATCCCATGTCTATTTCTTCTCCCAAATTAATACCCTAGTATGAACTTGTTCTGCAAAAGATTAAATTATTAAATATTTGCCTACATTGACTCTAGAAAACAAATAATGTTAACATAATGCACATGTGACTTAAGAACGACTTTATTTTGGTTGACAAATAATCTAATGGAATATTGATGCAAAGTAAATGTGTCCCAATGAATATACTTTGAGTTTTTTATGTCACAATAAAAAATTCATGATAATTCTGTCATAGTGGATATAATTTATAATTTTTGATGGCTACTATAAAAAAAAAAATGCTTCTCGAAAATTTGTTTGGGACAAAATCGATCGGTTAATAGGGTACTGTCCCATGGATTTTCTTAACTAGGGTCTCGAAATACTGATTAATTATATTTAATAAAATAATATTCTTAGTTTCAATGCACTAATCTGTCCACATCGCATGCCTCGATTTTTCCTCCCAAATTCAGAACTGGTCTATTCCTCGGTCTCCCCTCTCGATCTCCCCTCTCGATCTCATCGAACAATAAGGAAGGCCCGATCGATCCCCCACCCGTCCGTCACACATCACCACCGTCCGTTCCCCTCCCGCATTGCCCCCTCCGCCCGCGCCCTCACCACCACCACCACCACACTATCGCCCGAGCTCGAGCTCCGAAGTTCTCCTCCGGCGATGGCGGCGCTCTCCTCCTCTCCCTCGTCGCCCTCTTCCTCCTCCCCGCCCTCCTCCTCCTCCTCCTCCTCTCCCTCATCCTCCGCCCCCGCCCCGTCAGGATCCCCCTCAAGAACCGCCACGTGTTCATCACCGGCGGCTCCAGCGGCATCGGCCTCGCCCTCGCCCACCGCGCCGCCGCGGAGGGCGCCCGCGTCTCGATCCTCGCCCGGTCCCAGGCCAAGCTGGAGGAGGCCAGGGAGGCCATCCGCCTCGCCACGGGGATCGACGTCGCGACCTTCTCCGCGGACGTCCGCGACTTCGACGCGTTGCGGCGGGCCGCGGAGGAGGCCGAGCCGGTGGACGTGCTGGTGGTGAACCAGGGGTGTTCGTCGCCGAGGAGCTGGCCAAGCAGGAGCTGGAGGAGGTCAGGTTCATAATAGACGTCAACCTGATCGGGAGCTTCAACATGATCAAGGCGTTCTTGCCGGCGATGAAAGCGAGGACCGACCGGAGGCCGGCCTCGATTGCCCTCATGTCCTCTCAGGCCGGTCAGGTAATTCCTGCTATAGCTCGCCGCGAGAGCATTCTCGCTTTGCATTGTCTCTATGCTTTTAATGGAAATTGGTGATGGGGTGATTGCTATAGGCGGGCATCTACGGCTACACTGCTTACTCGGCGAGCAAATTCGGGCTCCGAGGATTGGCGGAGGTGCTGCAACAAGAGATTATCGCCGACGACATCCATGTTTTCCTTGTTTGTCCACCGGATACCGATACTCCTGGATTAGTGGAAGGTATATCGTTGTGAATTCCCCCTCTTGCAGATCGCCACGGTTTAGTGTTTTTAGTTGCACTGCTTTGCAACTGTGAGGATCAAATGCTTTGACCATATATTGCTCGTGGAATCTGTGTAGTTAGCCAACTGTGCTGGAACAAGATAATCTGAATTTATGATGCGTTTGTTTCGCGGGATACGTCTTCAGGAAAACATTTTCTTCATTTTTCAGCGTTTGGATCTCTCAGGAAAATGAGTCATTGAAAAATGTTTTCCTAGTCAACAAAAAATATTTTTCTAGCAAAACTTAAATTCAGGAAAATAATTTTTTGAAAGGATCAGAAAATGTTTTTCTGAATTTACCAACACTTAGATTTGATACTTGGTTTACAAACAATTATTCTTATAAAAATATATTTTTTTTAAAAAATTGAATTTGAATTACATATTTTTTAAAAAAATTAAAATTTAGAAAAATTATAAAAATAAAAATAAAAATAAAAAACTTGAATTTGCTTCTTTTTCTTTTCTTCATTTTTCTTTTGCTTCTTCTTCACCCGTCATCAACCATGAGGACGGCTAGTGAGCTCTGGTCTCATCAGATCGAGCAATCTCATGACCTTCGACAACAAGGCTTGAGCTTGCCCGAGAGCGATGAGCCTCAAGCCTCACTAAATTGGGTGAACTTGTGGCCTCCAGCGATGAGGCTCAAGCATCGCTAGATTGGGCGAGCTCGCAACCTCTAGCGACCAGCTAGCAAGCTCGCCACCTTTGACGACAATTGGAGCTTATCCCTTGTAAGCTAGCCGAGAATGAACTGCTAGAGGAAGCAAAAGGAATGGCGTGAGGAAGCTGAGGAGTGAAGGACAAGAAGAAGGAAAAAGAAAAAAAGAAAAAGAAAAAAAGGAAATAAAAAGAAAGAAAATAAAAAATAAAAGTAAATAAAAAACAACAATATTAAAATTTTGAAGTTTTTAAATTGAAAATTCATTTTTTTTCCTATGATGAAATGTGAAATTATTTTTTAATGGAATCCAAACGGCAGAAAACATTTTCAAGATACATTACCAAATAAAGGAAAACAAACCGTATTTTTGGAAAATACTTTCGAAGATGCTTTCCCGGAAAGCATTTTCCTTTATTATTGTGTTTTCTGTGAAACAAATGCACCCTTAGTAGAATATAGATATGTAAATGACAGTTGATTCGCTAGGAACTTCCATAAATGATCAAACGAGAAGCAAATCAATTGCTTTCCAAATCTTAGAGTTCTTTTATTTCTTCACAGTAGTTGCTGCTCTGCAATCCCCGGCTTTCTGCTGGTTTCATCGATCACAATTGGATGATGAGAAGCATGTAGTTGTTTCTACCGCACAAGAGTGTAGAAGAATCGAGTTAGCATGCATGATTCCAGCTAACTTCAATTAAGCTGCATCTACTTGTTTCCCAGCTCGTGATCTCTTACCTGCTCTTGATAGATGCTTTCTAACTTAACTGCACGAATGCATTTTCATCTATTGTCATATTGGGCATTTTCTAATAGATAGTGTCTCTAGCTGTTAATGGCAACAGCTCTGGCCCATAAATTAGTACCTAAAAGGCACATGCGTTTGTATGGCTGGCCTTATGTCCGTATCTCCTGTGCTCTGAGTGCTGTCAAGAATTGAATGCTGAGGCCACACTAGCAAATTGTGTTTTATTTTTCTTGCCTAAGCTCTTGGATTAGTCCATCCTTTTTTTTTCCTATGGACAATTATTTATACATCATTTCCTGACTGCAGAAAACAAGAGAAGACCTCCGCTGACAAGCATCATAGCTGCTTCTTCTGGTGCAATGAAAGCGGATGAAGTTGCAGAGAAGACGTTAAATGGAATTAAATCTGGCAGTTTTATTGTACCTTGCAACTTCGAGGGCTACTTGCTAGCAATTTCGACTGGCGGTGTCTCTCCTCAAAGATCGTACGTCATGGCATTCGTGGAGGTGGTCAGTGCTGGTATTGTCCGTCTTGCCTGTTTGTTCTTTCAGTGGAAAATTCTATAGCAGTATAGAAAAGTGGCACGCACAAAGTAAGCAGTGACCTGTAAGTTTTCTGCAGTAGTCCTCCTCAATGCTGGGTTGTTTTGCCATCTGTTGCTGCTGTCATTGCTTTGAGTTTTGTTATATAACACGATGACTTCATATGCGATGCTTTTTATTTGATCTCTGTACTGCCTTAGATTGTCAAAGTTGTTTTCTGAAGTTCTTGACTGCCATGTGCTTTAGTCATGAAGCAAACCGGCCAGAAAATTTGTCTCAACTGGTCCTCCAGTATCAATTTCTCTTGAACGTTAGATGTCTTACTTTAGAGTTGAGACTTCTGTGCTTGAAAAGTCTAAATCCTTGGAACCCTATCATGGGCTCTCAGACTAGAATTACTCATATTTCTCTCGGAAATTAACTTGTCAATTTTTAATGCTGCTCTCATGGAGATCTTACCGGAGAAAGGAGTGACGCTTTTATAGATCTGTATCTGTGACAATGTTAGAAAAAATCATGTTCGACTGTTAATCGTTAAAATTTCAACTTGTAACGTTTGCCATATGCAAAGTGGGAAGTGAACAATGTGCAGACATGTTCTTTGCCTGCGAAAATGGAGGCAAGACTAAGTATCATTTGAATGACTGGTTGTTAACCTAAGAGCATCCTTGAACTTCCAGTTTACCGGTTGTATGTCTTTGGGACTACAGCAAAGTGCAAACGACGAAAACCGTCGAATGCGCCATCGCTTCATTTGCCATTTTCTTGAGCATAAGCCGGTAAGTCTGGCGTTGGGGGATCCGAGCTTAGCGTTGAAAGTATTGGGCCCGGCCACAAGGGTCCTCGGCCTGGTCTTCGTACCCAAGTCCAAATGTCCCATCCGAGGTCCAAGCATTCGAGTCTAGTCTTACTTTGAAAAATAGTTTCTGAGTTTCGGAAGAGTCATTTCCCAAATATAAGTATAGATTTTCCGTAAGAGACTTTCCATCAATTTGCTTTTTAAAGCAATTTAATAGCTGAAAATGAGATAAATATTTTCAAACACAAATTTCCCACAAAATAAAGGGACCTAGAATCATCTTCCAATGTTGCATACTTGCCTTCGTCATTCGAGACAGGATCAATAAAACTGATAATGAAATTACCAGAAATCTTTAAAACCATAACTAAAGGAATGCTAACTAGCCTAAATAGTAAAGAGACACTCCTAGAAAATCAAGGTTGTATAAATATACAGAAATTGACCTTTTATTTTATAATCATAACTAAAGGAAGTTAAGACCCTATTTGTTTAAAATTATTTTTGTTCCCTCTAATAAAACTTTATGTTCATTTGTTCCGGGGAACAAAAAAAAAAAGAACTGAAACGTGTTTAGTAAAACTTTGGTTCCCAAAATGATTTGGAACAGAAATAAAAAAGTAGATAAAAAGTTGTTTTAACATTTTGAACAATTTGAGAACAATTTTTCTCTCCTCTTTTTTCTTCTTCTTCTTCTTCCCTTTTGGCCGTTGTCGACCTTAGCCATGGCCGAGCGCAGCGGCGACTAGACAAAGGTGGGGACCTTTGCCGGAGCATCGGGCCCCCGTGAACATCGGGGCACGGCGGGCTCATCGGCCCGAGCCTGCGCCGGCCAGCGCAAGGTCAACCTCTCACCACCTAGGCGAGGTGAGGCCATTAGTGATGCTCAAACTCACCCAGGCAATGTGAGACTCGCTTGGCCACCGAGGCCACCGATGAGGCCGGTGAGCTTGTCGAAGCTCACCCTAGCTTGCTTCATCTCGTTGGCCGTCGGCCCGGCCATAAAGAGAAAGAAGGAAAAAAGAAAAAGGAAAAAAGAAAATATAATAAAAAATATGAAAAAATTAAAGAAAAAATAAAATTATACAAGTTTACCAAACGTATTTCTATTTTACGGAATATAAATTTTTTGCAGTAACCAAGCATGTTAACATATTCCAGTTGTTAAGAATGTAAAAAAAAAATCTATTTGCCTAAAAAATTGTTCCTTGAAATAGAAATGTTCTCCAAATCTTCTAGTGGCTTAAGTAGTAAAAGACACTAACTGAAAATCAATGGAAAGGTGAATTGAAACGTAGAGATCCATCAATAAGCTCGAAAGCTTGATTCAACTTTGTTCTCGGTGCTAGAAATTAGATTTGAATGGGTCTAATATAATCCCCTACTTGAGCTCTTTTAGATAACAATTTATATACTTGACTCAACTTCAACTGCGGTTTGCAATCAACTTGTGAAGGAACTCGAGCTTGAGCTCAATCAAAAAATAGCCAGGAAATATGGATGTATAATGCAACTTTGAAGACCTTTTGGTGTCTATTTTTTGAAGTTATTAATATCTCTAAAAAAAATAGAAATTGGATTAACCTCATCAATTTGCTGAGGTGACTATTGGCAACCTCAACTGCTGATAGATAATTAAAATTTGAGCTCAAACTTGATTCAAAACTAGATGAGTCAATTTGAAGTAACCATCAAGTTAAGCTTCTAGCTCCACCCAAAGTCTATTCTTGCAAAAAGCAAATTTTGACTATTAATTTACTTAGCATTCTCTTATTTCTTGTTATATTTTAGAGTGCATTTTGTTCACAGAAACATTAAAATTTAGAGAAAATATTTTTGAAAAAAAATGATCACTTATGTGCTTACAAAATGATAAATAAATAAAATTTCATCATTCATGAAAAAAATTGTACTAACAGTTCTACCAACAGGATAGTACCAACATTTCTACAAAAAATGATCGTTATATGCACTACATCTATCT
>CM029517.1:2868965-3086040 GCA_017140615.1 Eucalyptus cladocalyx
CCAACCCCATGGTTTAAGGATAAATCCACCAACCGTGTGGTTTAAGGATAGACCCACCAACCGTGTGGTTTAAGGATAGACTCACGAACGGTGTGGTTTAAGAATAGACCCACGAATCTTGTGGTTTAAGGATAAACCTACCAACCGTGTGGTTTAAGGATAGACCCATAAACCGTGTAAATGACGAGGTTTAAGGTTGACCATGAACCTTTGGAAATGGCATGGTTTAAGGCTAACCATGAACCTTTGGAGATTGCATGGTTTAAGGTTGACCATGAACCTTTGGAGATGGCATGGTTTAAGGTTGACCATGAACCTTTGATTTTTAGGGAAGCACCCACTAATCCCTTGAAAACTGCATGGCTTCACCGAGAATCTGTGAAACTCAACTTGGGCAAATGTCATTAGGGACGTCGTATTAGAAATATTGCAGCATTAATTAAACAAGCTAATCAAGCTAAGTCTGACTGCTTTGGAAAAACATTTTATTTCAATCAGCATCATGTGGCGCAAAATTGTTATCTTGCTCGTAGAGATATCATTGATCATCAAATTATCTAGGAGTCAAGTTTTTATCAAGACGGTCACGACTCGTGAAAAAAGGCTCATTAAGCATGCCAAACTAGAGCTTCTTAGTCAGAAAGGGCTTCTTATGCACTTTCAATAAAATGATTGTTCGATCCCATCCATTCATGTGAGAGATAACTGGTTGCTGAGGGTATCTCACATAACCTAGATCAAAGGCTTTCAGAAACATTCGCGATGAGCACAATATGATCGATCAAGAAGGTCTTTTGAAAGGACTGCAATATAGGCTCGTTTAGTGTTTACACAAAGGAATTATTACTTTGAGGCCAGTAAAAGAACATTTGTCGTTATGTTCATCGGGTTTACAAGTCGAGAACTTTGAAGATAAGACAAGATAGAATTACCTCAACTCTTTCAAGTGATAGCTTTCTTTGTGGCATTCTCATTTTCATTCAAATCATCCTAATCAGAAGAGACTTTGGAAGGGGGTTGTAATGTTGGTTTGGAGAGGCTTGAAAAGCTTAAAATTTTCAATAGGGTTTTTAAGAGTCGATGATCATCATGGCATTGTGACCAGGTCACTCAACCTTTCGAAGGCATTTGGCTTTTGAAATGCTGCACATCTCGAAAGTCCCTTGACTAATCATTTCTACATGGGAGCTTTGCTCTTTTATCTAATTTCCTTTGCCCTTTGCAATGATGATTTTTTCTTTTTTCATCGGCACTTGGATTTTGATAATTTTTCTTTCACATAAGATACAACCTTTTGGCTATTTTTCTTAACGGACATTGGCCTTGCTTTTACCAGGCATACTACTTTTTTATGCCCCCTAGTTTGTCAAACTTTTTGCTTTTTGAACTTTTGTAGCTCTTATGACTTTCGAGATGCTTTTCACATTTCCTTGTAATTGTCAATTTTATTTGGTCAATTCTTATGCCTTGCCCCAGTGAAGGGAGATGATCAATGCTCGGGATTCAGAAATGAATAATGAGGCCCAAATTGGTTATAACAATGGGTATCGGTGTTTAGGTAGAGAAGAAAATGCTCTTCTTCACCTTGGGATGAGTCAAGCTTCGATGAGAATTCCTCTAAAGCTACCACAAGAAGATTGATGTAAGTAAAAGTAATAGAATCTTTCTCAACCTTTCGTTTTACAACACGACCGTAACCTCCTATGTTGCCCCAATATAGGGTCGTTCTCGATAGGGGTACTTTAAATGATCATCTTTTTTTTCAGCCCAAAGGGGTAACAAGAGATCAGTGCAATGCTTGGAGTTGATGAAGGAAACGCTTTATCATTTCGATATTTGCGCTCAATGCGAATGAATCATTCGTCCTAAAAGAAGGTCTCTTTTCACTCAACTCTCAAAAGTGTTTGAAGGACGTGTTTGGAAATGAGCTTGCCTTTCTTCATCCTAAGCACTTCTTGTTTGGCATGGTTAACATTTCTATTTCACTCTACCGAGATCATTCGAGTATATCAATCTCCATAGGGAACTTTGATTCAAAATGAATAATCCACAAGACGAAAAACCATTTTGAGATAGAAAGGATGCTCAAAAGGTTTGTAATTTTTTTTTCTTTTCTCAATTATTATTCCTTTTTTTTTTTTGTCTCTAGGAAAGCCCAAAAGTTCTCTTTTGTAATGGAAATTCTCTTTCTTTCTCTTTTTTTTTTTACTTAAAAAAAAACTGAGAAGAAGGGTACTTACGTGCAGCATGGCGACCCAATAATCCTGTAAAGAATGTAAAAGAATATGTTAGTGCAAAGATCCTTAGGGATTGAAATGTTGGAAATGATACATTATTACCCTTCACTCACTTTCATCTTTTTGGTGCTAACATCTCTTGGATTCACCTTCATAGATATCTGGTGACTCAACAATACCCCTCCCTTGCATTTGCCTTTAAGTGTTTGATGTTTTCCTGATTCCTTGGTAGAAGGCGCCGCTTCTGCGGTCAAGTGTAACCCTTTTTTTTTATCACCCTGTAAGAAAGGGAGATGAAATGAGTTATCTCTATTCTTAGTTAGGTTTAACTAAGGAACGGTACTTCCTTCTTGATGAATTTGACAATGTTGTTCTAGCACACTTTGTTTGTGGGGAGATGAGAGATTTTTTCTTTCTAAATCAAACGTTTCTGTGCCACTCTTTATTTGACAATCCTTTGTTATGTTCGAACTCGTCCTGTATCAAAGAAAAGGACATGTCATTTTTTTATGCTAAAGAGAAATCAAGTTTAGGAACGAGATACATCCTTTTCAAAGTCAAGCGATCAACATCCCAATGTATCTCTCATGGAGGAACGGATAATATTGCCCCTTTTTTTCATCATTTGAATATTTCTTTGTTTAAGATGAACATGACTCAATAATGCTCCATCGCATTTGTTGGAACGTTACAAAACTTGGTACTCTTGATGTCTCCTTGACAATGAAATGAAAATCAAGTCAAAAATAGTATCACAAATGAATAATTGAAATCAATACAGTTTACTCTTCCTTCTAATTCGCCCTTTTAGATATTTGGCAACTCCTTTCATTTGTCTCAGCATACAAAGTGAACGAGATCGATGGACTATTTTGGCACCTAAGGCATCTCCAAATAAAGAAACTTCCCTGAACGGAATTCCATTATGTTCTGCCTCTATTAGAAGATTGGCGCCAATGAAGCATCGACCCAATCTTTCTCCTTGAGTTCCATGAGCCCCAAAAAAATGACTAGGTGAAGAGAGGTCATTAAACAAATTTTTCTTGAGATTCATTTTGGAAGGTAAATGTATAGGTTCACTAAAAACACTTCTGAATTTGCTCTTTTTTGTGTGTTTTTTTTTTTTTTAAATGATGATTTCCGAATTCCATCATTAAAAATGTGAGTCGCACGATTTACAAGAGCATCAATTGGATTTGCAAATCAAAACCCAAAATGGAAAACATGTTTCTTAACAAGAATAAAGACTGATAAAATACAAGAGACTCTTTTTACGAGATGAAAGTAAAAAAAACAACTCTTGTCCTCGCTCTAGAATTCACTTCCTTGAATGGTCACCATGAGAATGTCAAAGAGCATCGCGCATAACCTACAAAAAGACGACAATGTCAATATGTGAATAAGAGAAAATGATATTTTAATGACATCGCTTCTTACAATAAAATCGAGGCGACGATACATGCCCCACAATCCTTATTACAGGACTTTAATATTTCGCCAAGATTTTATCATAAGAGAAGACATCATTAAAATTATCAATCCACGGCATCGATCGAATGTCCACTTTTATTCCAAAAGTTTCATATGCAAAAGTGTCATTGATTTTTGAAAGATTGATTTGTGATTTTACTCCTAAAAAAATGAAGTGATTTCTATTTTGAGGAATTTGTACACAAAATGATTTGCATTATAGTCCCAAAATATGAGAACGAGAAAATTCGATAAAAAACGCAATTTCAATTTTTGTGCCCCAATATAAAATCACGAATTGAAAGTTTTTTTTTTTTTTTTCAAAATGATTTCGAGCCCATAATTAGAAATTTAAACAAAACCATGTGTTCAACAGGGCCAAATCAAAATGCTTAGAACTTGCATCCAAATGCTCACTTGTCAAAAGTGATTGCCAAATTTTCAATCATATGCTTGTATCACCGAGGGCATTCGATTGATTTTCGCGAATTTCAAGACAAAAATGCAATACAAAATGAACAAATAAAAAGGAAAATAACACTTACAATGGGTGCTGACCTTTGTCCTTTTTTATTTTTACATAGATATGCACATGAGATGTGGTTCGATTTCTACTCTATATGGCTCAAAATGAAGCCATAGGATCACCGGACCGAACCAACAAGGTCGCAGCTGGGTCAGGTTACCCATGACTCCAGCTTCGTCAAAGAACCGACCCGTGTCCCGCGGTTGCAGACCGGGGTGGGTACTTTCGACGTGAAGAAAGAAATCTCGGGGTTGAGATGGACGACTTGTACTACGCGGTTGTAGTTGGAGTGGTATCCACCTCAACACCATCCTAAGTGATCCTATGCGGCCCGGGTCCGGCGGCAGGTTGTGTGTGATATGGTATAGTGCAATGGAAGAAACGCAGGCATGATAATTTATAAGCAATCAACACTTCATACATAAAAAATAAACCATACATTCCTATGCCTCACTGCAAGACAAATGTGAGCAAACACTTCCCCTTATACCTCCCATTCTACAAAAACATTTAACACTTTTAATGTTAGGGATGTACCTGGAATCCTCGTTGCCCAAACAAAAATATTTTTGAACAAGATTAATTTTGGCCTAAGTCCTCTAAGGTCTAAAACCAAGTCTCCAATGGAGTCGTCAAGCTGTCGTGACCTACCCTCGAGAGGAGGGAACATGTTTAGGGATATTACCTAAAGAACAAGCCTAAGGCCCATGATTAGGCACGAGCTCTCCTAAGCCCATACTCCGCGTGACATTGGGATATTCATAAGAAATTTTGCACAAAAGGAGTCGCCACTAGCCTATTGGGGTCGGCTAGAAACCAAGTGAGGCATGGGAGTGTACCTCACTTCCTACGCAACCAGATAATCTAGGATTGGAGACTTGATTATACTAATTGACTAATTAGTGCCCTTTCAATACCTAATCTTGTTCATTTAAAATAAATGATTTTTGTCAGGCTGCTTGAATTGATTTTATGCTTATCCACTAATATGCAAAGTGATCATATAGGTGCGCAATCATTAAAGTAATAATTATAGCTATCAAGGTCTTAATTACAGTAAAATTAAACACGTGCAATTAAACATAATTAGCTACATAAATAAAACATGCAACACAATTAATATACGAACAAATAAAGGTCTAATCACACTAAAATAGCAATACACAGCAAGTCTTAATCAAACCCCATCATTTTAGATCTTTCGAAATTTTTAAAATTTTTAAAATTTTTAAAGAAAATATTTTTAAAATTTTAAAATTAATTTTTGATTTAAAAAGGTGAACCGGGTCGGGTTCAGTTCGATATGACTCGGTCAACGTGGATCGGGTCCGATCTCCGACCGGACTCGGGTTGTCTACAAATGGGGGGCCGGCCGAATCGGCCCGACTAGCCTTGGTCGGGCCTTTCTTCGGTTCGGATTGGGCCCAACCAAAAGGCCCAATCTGGTCCAATCTCTTTTATTTTTTTAAAAAAGAAGCCCATAATTCCCTAAGTTCCTAAGCCTACTAGTCCATAAGTCCCTAAGCCCACAAGTCTATAAGCCCACAAGCAAAATAGCCCAAACCCAAAACAGGCCTAAATAGCTCAAAAACCCTACCCAGTTTGCGACCCGCGTCC
Source organism: Eucalyptus cladocalyx (assembly GCA_017140615.1). Classification (NCBI taxonomy): domain Eukaryota; kingdom Viridiplantae; phylum Streptophyta; class Magnoliopsida; order Myrtales; family Myrtaceae; genus Eucalyptus; species Eucalyptus cladocalyx. The sequence goes on from CM029517.1 coordinate 2,874,816, forward strand.
GGCCCGATTTTTGGTCGAAACCCTAGATTTCTTGGCGACGTTGACGACGGCGGCAATGGGCTTGATGGTGGCGGCGACGCGGCGGAGCAGAGATGGAGACGTGGCTACCGGCCTAGGATTCGCTATCGTCGGGCTGCCGGCGGAGCGCAGTGGGTCATCGCGGGCGGAGGTGGGCAGCACTTTAGCGTGGTGGCGAGCAGATGCAGGGCTCGCGGGTTCGAGCAGAGACGGTGGCAGCGGCGACGGCGTCGCAGCTGGGCAGAGGTAGGCTGCTGGGGACGGCGTTCGGAGGGCAGTGGCTTGGACGGCAGACGGCAGCACCGTCGTTGCCCTCCTCCCCCAGATCTGGCTTGTTTGGGAAGCAACGGCGTCGGCTTCACGGGTTGCTGGTGTTGCGATGGGCCGAGCAGTGGCGGCCGACGACTCGGGTAGTAAGGGACGCCGGGTTGGAGGCGCGAGCGTAGCGGAGGGGGCTAGGCGGACGCGGGATCTACAGGTTGTAGGTGAGGCGAAGCATATGCAGGTTGGCGCTGGTTGCTGGCGAGGCGGCGATTCGGCTTCTCTCGGTCTCGAGCTCCCTTCCCTCTCTCTCCCTTCTCTCTCTCTCCCTTTGGTTTTTCTTCTCTCTCTCCTTTGCTTCCCGTGTTTCTCCCTGTGCTGCTCGAGTTCCCTTCAGCTCTCCCCCGGGTTTTCTCCATCTACGGTTTCACCATGAAGATGGAGGAGGGAGAAGGCGGCATGGGTTGGGCCAAGGCGAGATCCGGCCCGACCCCTTCCATGTCTTCTTTTTTCTATTGTTTGTTGTTGTTTTTGTTTTTGTTTTTTTTTTTTTTTTTAAACGACTAATTCCTAATTTTGTAGACAATTAAATCCTAAATGAAAAATGGGAAAATTTAGGTGTCAACAAATGTTAGTTGAAACATCGGGTAGATGGATCGCAAGCAAAATCTGCTGTTGGAAGATATACAACGATTGCCCGTGATATTCAATGGAAGATTTGATCTGATTAGATCTGATTACTTCCATTCATTGTATACACCATGTAATATATCTACAGAGGGCTGTACATTTTCAAACTATTGAAGAGAATACAAAATACTCTTTTCTTCAGTCACGATTCCTTCGATATCTTCAACTTCTTTCATGGTATCAGAGCTTCCAGGCTTCTGACCTAGCTTCCACCTCGACCTTATGCTAGAGGAATAACCTACAAAACATATTACCATCCAGCATAAGAGTCACTCAAAAAGAAGGAATTGTCTTCACTTACCATGGCCACCCCGCAAGATGAAGCTCCTGCTACCGGCAACCAGCTTGCTAGAGAAGTCACCTCTTAGATCTCGCAGGTCCAAAATCCACATGTGGCATTTCCAGCAATGGAGCAATAACCATCCTAGGCCCAACCCGTACAATGACGACCCACACAGACTCAACTCAATATGGGGCAACCCATGATGGGCTAACCTTACCAATGGATGTCTTATCCTCTATACCTTGGGCCAAGCCCAAGTTCATCATCGCCTGGATATGTGGGCCACCAGAGCCACGTCCAAACTGATGGGAGCCCGCTAGCCATGACTGGGGCAAGCCCAACCACTAGATTGGAGCAGACAAGCGGGTCGGGTGAACTAGGTATGAGAACAAATCCCTATCCAGGATATTTTAATGCGGGTTATCCGATCGGGTCAAGTGAATTGGGTTTAGGGGCAAATCCCTACTTGAATCTCATGCTCGGGTTCCTGCTGTTTCCAGCGGTAGCTCTCATCGGATGACCAGAACCCGGCGACCCTCCATTCATTTCCATCGCTGACGAACTAGAACTACAGCTAATTAGCCAACAATTGATTAGGCTAGAAAGGGTGTTTTTGTTTGTGTTTCTTTTTTCTGTTTATGAACACAAATTTTGTTTTTTTGTTTCCAGGAACAAAAAAAAAAAAAACAGAAACGTGTTTGTTTGCATTTTTGTTCCCAGGAACAAATTTGGAACAAAAACAAGAAAAACTTGTTTTTTGTTTCTAGAACACTTTGGAGAAATAAATTCTCTCTCTTCTTTCTTTTCTTTTTCTTGTCTTCTTTTTTCTTTGGCCGATCTCCGGCCTTGGCCATGATCGGCGACCGGCTGTCGAGGGCCGGCGATGCCGTCGAGGGTTGGCGACCTCGCTAGAGCATCGTCGGCCCTAGTGAGGCTCGGGCTCGCCCAGATCCGGCGAGGCCAAGCTTGCCTAGCCAACCAGGGTGAGGCTCGGCCTTGCCGAGGGCCGGCGATCGGCCAAAAGGAAGAAAAAAAGAAAAAAGAAAGAAAAATAAGAAAAATTCAATAAAAATATTTAAAAAATTAAAAGAACACAAATTTATCAAACGTGTTTCTGTTATTTTTCTATTCCAGGAACAAGTTTTCTAAACGCGTTCTTCTATTCAAAAATTGTTTTTCGGAATAGAAATAATTTTTTATATTTATGTTCCCTGGAGTAATTTTTTAACAGAAACATTACCAAATACACCCAAAATTACCCCGGGTGGTAGTAGGAGTTTTGGCTCGCCCTGGTAACGGAGGACAATGATAGATTCCTCGATGGAACCATTCCAGTCCCTCTTAATGAACACCTAGCCCGACTTTGGAGGAAGTGCAATCGACTTGTCTAAACTTGGATCGGAAATTGCATCTCTCCAGAAGTCACGATCGGACTTCCACCGATAGGGGATGCTAAAATCATGTGGGGAAACATCAAAGATATGTACGGTAAATTGAATCAAGCAAATTTTTTTACCTTAATGCAGGAACTCAGTGAGCTCAAGCAAGGGAACATGACGGTCACAGCTTGCTTCAACAAGCTCTCGTCACTATGGAATGACCTCAAAGCGGCTAAAGAAAAGCTCAAGAGACCAAAATCCACCATCAAACAATACAGATCTATCAAAGACAGGGAGAAAGCCACACGTTTTATGTTAGTTTTGAACGAGTTATATCTCACATTTCGCTCTCAGATCCTCGCCATGGATCCAATACCACCGATCGGACGGATCTTCTAACTGGCTATATAGGGAGGAGAGCTAGCAGCTTGCGTCGCTGAACATGCAAAGAACAGTGAAAGCATAGCCCTTGCAGTTCACGGAGAATGGCGAGACGGGGCCAACAAAACCCTACCGCGAGAAAAGGAGAACAGAGGCATGCTAGGGTTCGGCGAAGACACGCGTTCCTTTAAAAAGGAAGGAACTAGCGAGGCTTGAGCCTCGCCAGATCCAGCGAGCTCGAGCTCGTCGACTCGAGGCTTGCTTGGCCGGTCGCCGGCCATCGCCGTGCTGGCGATCGGAAGGAGGAAGGAGAAAGAAAAAAAAAGAAAAAAAAAGAAAAAAAAAAAGAAGAAAGAAAAAAAGGAAGAAAAAGAAAAGAGAAAAAAAATTATAATTTCAATTTTTATATAAAAACATTTTTATAAAGTTAAAGAGGGAATGGAGAGATTATAATGTTTTTTGTTGAAAATGAGTTTTCAACCCAACTCATTTAAAAACCCACTGAAGACCTACCTATCTTAAACATTTAATTGTGAAACCCATTTAACTATCTTTTGTTATAAACAAGTGACCAATTTATGACCCATTTAAGATTTAAATAGGTCATAAATGGGTCTATGACCCATTTTAACACCTCTAATTTTGATCAATTGCTGCACCATAGCACATGCTCAGGAGTTTTTCATCTCTTGATTGTTAAGAGAAATTTTGGATGGAGGGTTAATGACAGTAAATTTGGGACTTAAGTAAAAGTTGGTAGTTTTTATGAAATAAAAAAAAAAATTTAAGGTAGAATTGAAATTAGACCTAAATTTTGAAATTTTTATAAAAGATAAAAAAATATTATGGTAGAATTGGGGTTAAGCTTAAATTTTTAATTTTTTTTAGTGTATTAGGTGCAGAAAAATATGATGAAAGACTTTACATCCATCTAGAAATTTCAGATGCTTATGGAGGTTGTCTTTTTGGAAAACAACAAAGATAGTCCTTCTCATCTAGAGGTGCATTGACACTTAAATTTTGGCAACCCCTTCATTCATTTATTACATAGAAAATTAGATATTAATTTTTAACCCCTAAACAAAATTATTAGAATTAAATTGCATAACATATAATTTTAGGAGCATTTTTTATTATTACATTTACATTGGACTGGTGACGGATGTATTTAAATTGATGGTTTAGAACTTTAATTTGTGAGTTGGGCTGAGTCTACGGAGAGAGGGAATTGACCAAAGCTTGTTATTCTCTGAAGACCGAAAATTGACTTATAAGGAATGATGATTTGATATTTTCAGAAAGGATTCGTGTTATTCTTTCAATATTTGGAAAATCTTTTATATATTTATGTGATATATACAGTGAGTGATATATTTCGTAGTAGATTGGGAGATTTCGAAATAATAAGAGGTAATTTCATGCGTGGAAGCATATTTGATCTTGAGCAATATATCTCACATATTCTTACTGTATATTTGGTCAGCGCGAGGGCAAGAAATTGCCTATTGTCTGACCCATTCGTGAAGAAAGAATTGAGTGTTGTGCCCTTGATTGTCGGTGGACATGAATAGAACGGGAAGTCAACATTATTTTCGTGATATTTTGGTGCCCATTGTTATTGCGTTTATAAACAAAGCAGGAAAGAGAGAAGGGACGATCTTTTCTTGCTGGTTCTGTGGTGAAAGAGGAGCACTATAAACATGGGGTGAAGGTCAGACTTTCTTTTGTCTCTCGGTCAGTAGGTCAACTAAAGGGTAGCTTTTTCTTTCTTCTCTGACCACTTGCAGAGGAAAAGAGCAAAAGACGCTGAGAGAGAAAGGAGGTCTTCTTCTTCGTTGGGTCTTTGAACGCCATTGCCGACGCCGCACCATCTCTGCCCCGCGACGCTGTTGATGCCCGCCACCCGCAGCTGCCCGCACCGAGTTCCTCCTCCTTCAACGAGCTTGCTGCTCAACTGTCGACGACACCGTCTGCCTGCGTCGTTCCGGCCGTCACCGTGACACCTGCGACGCGCAAGCCATCCCCAACGTCCTTGCCGCTCGCGTAGCTCCTACCGTCACTGCCCCTTGCTGATCTGCTGCACCAAGAGCCCCCTCGCGGTTGAGCTTCACTCAAGCGTTGCCTCCTGGCATCGTCATTGCTGCTCCAAGTTTGTTGATATCTCACGAACTCCCACGAGGTCCCGACATCCCACTCTCTCCTTCTCGGCTTGATCTCAGAGGAGACCAACATCAGACGTCGCTGGCACGAGTCCAGCGCACTTCGCTGAGCCTCCCAGCTTTCTTCGGAAGTTTGTTGGGGCTATTTAAGTCAAGTTCAGTGAGCATCAGCACCACTGCACTGCAGTCCCAGCGTCCAAGCCCGAGCCTTGCGCCATCAGGCTGAGCCTTGATCGTGATTCGCGAGTCGCCGGTTGTGAAGCCAAATTTGGAAGCCAAAATTTGGATTAGGTAAAAATCTTGTCTTATTTGGTTTTCGAATACTCCCTTTCCTTATTTGAAATATCATTCATGCACATGAACCTCATGATATATTATCATATCCATAATTACAAGCAGTTAATTCCTAATTTCACGACATATATAAAATTGGCGATCTGATTTCATGTTCGAAATATGACTTGTGATCACAGGAAAAATCGTCATTTCAATCTCAAACTCGAGATATGATTCACGATTTTATTAAAATTAACCAATCCGTTCTCATGTGCGAGATACGATTTGTCAATTTACTTCCATAATTAGATGAATATTGATCATTTCTTGTGTGATTTGATGGCGTGTTTGTTGTGGATTTTCTTCTTTCTAATTTTGCTTGATTTTAATTGATTTTACTTCTAAAAAAAATCTCAAAAAGATTAGACACAATTATAGTAGTTTTTTTAAGGATAGATTGCATGTTTATCTTGGTTATTTTATAATTCCGAATTTAGTAAAATACAAAAAATATCTTTTCAAAATAAATTGGATCTTCTTTTCTAGGATAGTTTGCATATTTAAATATCAGGCACATTTAATTTCGAATTTTAATTAAAAGAAAACACAATATATATGCTCGTGTCACGTAAGATTAGTTCATTAATCTTTTCCTGTCATTAGACTAGGTCATTTAATAAATGCTGCGTGACATATAGTTCGCATGTTAGATTGCATGTTGCACGTTATCTTAGTTAAACATTTTTGTACACACCTAATTTTTAGGTTTCATTTAAATAAGTGAAGATCCAAAAAAAATGAAGCGACCGTGTGTTAAATAGAAATCATATTTATAATTATTGATGTGTTTTTTAAGCTAATATTGTAGATACTTTCGTTGTATGAGATAAGTCTTGCAATTTATTTATTATTTTATTGGTGCTGGATTGTGCACCCGCATAATCACCTCACATATTAAGAAGTAATAAAATAAATCAAGCTACCTAATAAATATTTTTTTCATGAGAAGAATGGTACTGAAAGGGTGAGAAATCTAGTATAACAAAGTCTCCATACTCAAATTCTCTAATTCATAGGAGTAAAATAATTCTCCTGTTATTTTACTTAAATGTCTAGTTGAATTACCATAAACTAATTAGTGGCGATTCCTAGATAGAATTAATTTGTATGCTAAAAACTTAAACCTAAGTCGTGAATTGGTTTGGATTTGGGAGGAACCGAACTAAGTTTAGATTTAATAAACTATTAGCCAAACTCTAGATGGTGCACTTGAGGTTAGGTTGCAACGAGGTACATGGAGAGCTAAGAAGCCATTAGAGTTAGTCCATATAGATACATGTGGTACAATGATTGGTAGGATTTGTCACACAATCACAAAGAAAATGAAAAGTAAAAGTGAGAAAAAGAATTTGAGAATTGTGGTTTTGTCTTGGTTCGCTCTTAAATTATTACTATGTCTAGTTGAGGATTTTGCTATAATTAGCACATCGTACCTCTCCATTATATCCTTCAAATTGCTAAAGAAAGATAATATATGATGAGTCCAGGTGATGAATTGTGATGTAATTAATGTTTTCAAGATGACTCATGGTGATGAGTCGTTATGTAATTAATGTATTCAGGTGAGTCATGGTCTTGAAGTTACCACTCTCCATCTAACCTTTGGGGCTTCCTTCACCTCATAAGAGCTTTTTGGTAATGATAATCTTAGTTGGTATCAAAACCTGATTCTATGGATTGGGGTGTTTGTTAAGCCTTTGTGGAAAGGAGTCTTACATCGCTTTGGAGAAGCCAACCCACTCTGCATATAAAGTCCGAGGGTGCCGTCATCCCCCAAAGAGCTCTTTTGGGGATGAGAACTACACACGCGCACGCGTTGCGAGGGTGTTGCCCCTTATGATGGAAAGTATGAACCACACCCCAATATTCTCATACTTGGTCTCAAAATCAGTAAATACTCCACATGCTTCTTTAAATCCTATTGTACATCATTTAAACATTTCAGCATTCATTGCCTTCGTAAAAAAAATATGCACTATTCACATATGTGTCAATTTTTTCCAACACTACAGTTTTTTGTTCAATTTTCTCTCGAATAAAGTGATGTTGTATGCTGATATGCTTTGTTCTTACATTAGCCAAGAAAATATCACTCCAGCTATCACACCTAATCTTCACCGCCCCTTGCATAACGCCGAGCTCTTTATGCAATTTGTGTGGCCAAATCACTTCCTTAGCAGCATGATCAAGGGTCATGTTCTCTATTTCAGTCAAAGATAAAGCAACCGTGGTTTGCCCCTTGCTCATCCAACTCACAACTCCGACGAATAAGGAAATAACATACACAGCTTCTTTCGAAAACGACAAACATGATAAAGCTCTCTTGCTTTCACCATTTTCTGCCAAAGTAAATGATGGCTGGCGACCTCTCATTAGTAAGATAATGAAAGAGATGGTTCATATAAAATGTAACTGCAGAAGATTTGGTAAAGTGAAAGTCAACTGAGATACATCCTGTTTTTGAAAAAATTCCTTACTGTGCTGGCATCGCTAATCTAAAACTAGGATTCATTTTATTTTTCTCAAGCATCTTAACCAATGAAAAAACCAGCCTCCATCTGAATCCTCTCCAGTTTATTGTATGGAGGGATATTCATCTCCCTGATATAACTCAAAAAACCATTTCTGGTACCATCCTTTATCTCAACCTTTGCGTAGGGAAAGGATGGCAGACCATGCATAGAAAAAGCTCGGTTGAAAATACCCATCATAACCTGCAGTGCGAGTGGCATTGGTGAGGAGACAGCTTTTTAGTTCACTAATTATGGTGAATGTGTCGTGATCGCTGACATCCTCCTAGAAAAGAATCCCCTTTTGCATCTACATCCTTGTGATGTCCCGGATGGAGAACAGGTGAAGCCCTTAGAACAGTCAACCCTTCAATTGCATGGTCGCCTAGAATTCATGTTTAGCAATCCAGGAGTTTGCAACTCCATCGAGTAGGGCATTCTTGAATTTGACATGACGGCTTTTGAGCAACTTTTCGCAATCAATGTCCAAGGATTGGCCTCTTGCGTCAGGCATGCGGCTCGTGCCACAGTTGATGGGGGCTCAAGGGAAGCATAATTTACACAGGCAGCCTCGTCGCCACTATTGGAAGTGATAAATACATTGATTACGTCAGGTCTAAGCATACTGTGCCCGGGATCGGTGAGGTTGGCGTGCAAGCAAGTCGGAGAATGCGGCATATGCATGAACTGCGTGTCACGGAGATAGTTGCGACGCAATTGCTGCATGGCTTGATGGGCAGGAGCAAGTAGGAAGTCGAGGGTTCCCTCGAGTCAACATGGAGCTTGAAAGGGCGTTGAAAGTGAAGCATGTCGTGCAGTCGTGTTTCTTGCATTGAAGATTTTGTAATAATCTGGTAGTCGAGTAAGCGTGGACACGCTCTATCGGAAGTCTTTTAGCAGAATAAGTCGGTGCAAGTTCCCATGTTTGCTTTTCATTTTCCAGCTTTGGCACTTTTAATAGGTAGAGTAACGTAGAAATAGTTCCTTTACAGAAGTGTAATCCATGGAAAAGAAAGGTTTCGATGCTGAAGTTTCTCTGACAGTATCTCTGATGATTGGATGATGACAAGTTTTACAAAGATGCCTCAAGTCCTTCGAATTTCAGAAGGTCCTAAGGGTGTATGGCCATTGAAGTTTCTCAGTTCTTCTGAATAGATAGCCAAAGAAGGCAAACTAAAGAGGAAGAAGTTGAGAGTCCCTTGTCCTGCCTTTTGTTCTTCTTTTATACACCCATTGCAAAGTCATTGACTGAAGCTGATAGAAGGTGGCTCCAGGTGAAACCTTAAGTTTGGTCAGGTGGACAGTCAACATTGATGCTTCACAAAAGGTAGCAGCCACCAAAAGTTCTAAAGATTGACGTTTTCTCTTGGAAAATTCACTGGAACTTGCCGAAGTTTGATGGAAAAAATATTCCTGTTGGGCAAGCATTGGTAGCAGTCGGAATTAAGTTTGCTCATAAGTATGATTTTGACATCGATAACAATTCTTAATTAGTGATGTGTAAATGTGTGTATATATATAGTATGTATTAAGTAAAGGATGGACAATGGAACAAAATATGATCATTTCAAAGATACAATTCATGGGGAAGTGAGCTCATAAACCCATATCCTTTAAATTCACACAAATACCCATTCAAATTGGAGATTATTTTAATATTTCCACACAAGCTCTAGGAGAAAATATTACATTGGCTGGTCTGCATGTCATACTGAGACCGGATCCTTCAGCAATCGACACGTGACGTGGCTGGCAAAAGGTTCTGTTTGCTTAAAAGACAGATAGATTAAACAGATTTGCGCAATATCATAATCATTTCAAAGATACAATTCATGGGGAAGTGAGCCCATAAACTCACATCCTTTAAATCCACACAAATACCCATTCAAATTGGAGATTATTTTAATATTTCTACACAAGCTCTAGGAGAAAATATTACATCGGCTGGTCTGCATGTCATACTGAGACGGGATCCTTCAGCAATCGACACGTGACGTGATTGGTAATTTTTTTTTTTTTTTTTTTTTTGCGTAAAAGACAGTAGATTAAACAAATTTGCGCATTATCTGCAACCACCCATAATTCACTGATCTTTCTTTGAGTAAAGAAATCTGCGCAACAATGATGTATGGGATTTTGTCTCTCGCCCTCATCATGTATGCGAAACATCCACACACACGCTCACACGGACCCCGAACCACACCACACCAAAAGCAAAGATAATCTGCCATCTTCCTCCCTGTATCACGATCTTCCTTTGAGAAACTCTCTCTCTCTCTGTTTCTTTCTAAGCGAAAGCCAAGAAACAAGGGATGACTCTCATGGCGGTCGAAGCTCCGTGCGTCGATCCTTTTCACACCTAGACTCGCGAAGATATCTGTTTAATTTGAATATCATCAGTTATTTGAGGAAGATGAACAGTAGAGAGAATGGGAGAGGCTTCTTCATCACACCTTGCTTTGAGTGGAGAAATATATTTAGTTAGTATAACAAATTTTAGGTTATTGATAGAATAACAACGAGTCATAATTTTTTTAAAGAAGCGGGGTTCATAAAAATTTCTAATTAATTAATTATTTATTTAAAATAGGCTGTTATTGAGGACATCCTTGTTCCGGCACCATGATACCCGGAGGGCCCATGGAATAATTTCTCCTAGGTCTAGTGCTTTCCACGCTTTCGCTGCTGCCCAAGGACAAGATATTCTTAGGAATCTTTTGGACGTTTCTTTGCTTGTTTCTCACGTCCCTAGAGTAGTCTAGATTGAACAAGGATTTCTAGATTTCTATGTCAAGAATGAATCACTAATTTCTACAGAAGCCTATTGCTAGAGCTTTGCTTTCCCTCAGGCATACCTCTGGTCATTTCTAATTCCTTTTTGTTCTGGCTTTGCATACGAAAAGGGATGACGAACTCTGCCTTCACAAAACTCGAGGGAAAAGTAGCCATTGTAACCGGCGGTGCAAGCGGTATCGGCGAGGAAACGGCTCGCCGTTTCTCCAGTCACGGTGCAAAAGTCGTGATTGCTGACATTCAGGATGGAAAGGGCCGAGATCTTGTAGAATCAATTGGCTCCCACTGCGGCACCTACATTCACTGCGATGTTGCGGATGAGCAACAGGTGATATCCTTAGTACATTCGACCCTTCAACTGTATGGTAAGCTTGACATCATGTTCAGCAACGCCGGAGTATTCAGTTCTGTTGAGCAAGACATTCTTGATTTCGACATGTCGGCTTTCGAGCGCCTCTTCGCCGTAAATGTCAAAGGCATGGCCTCGTGTGTGAAGCACGGCGCCCGCGCAATGGTGGATAAGGACATAAAGGGAAGCATAATTTGCACGCCGAGCATTTTTGCGACCATCGGGACCGACAAGTACATAGACTATACTATGTCTAAGCATGCGGTGCTGGGCTTGGTGAGGTCAGCTAGCAAGCAACTCGGAGCACATGGGATACGCGTGAACTGTGTGTCGCCAGGAGCAGTCGCGACACCAATGCCCTGCAACACCTTCGGCCGGAATGAAGAGGAGATCGAGAGACTCTTCGAGTCGAGCTCGAGCTTAAAAGGGGTTTTGAAAGTGAAGCACGTGGCTGATGCTGTGGTGTTCCTAGCTTCGGAAGATTCCGGATTCGTGAACGGCCACGACCTGGTCGTCGATGGAGGGCTTAACACGCTTCAGTTGACTCCTCCAGCAGAATAGGCTTCGCGTTTCCATGTATGCCATATTTTCCGCTTCGGCACAAAGAAATATCATTGTAACTTGAAGAATGTTTCTCGTGATGGAATGTTACCGGCGCTTCTAGCTGAGCTTTCTCGTGATTAACGGTCATGGCTCTGTAAAAATTGGACATAACTTGCTCTTCTTCGTTAATCGCAAAACTAAACCAAGAAGTTCATGTTAACCTATTGCTGCACCATTTCTGTGCACAAGAGAGCCATGTCAGTAGGAGGATTTTGATACGGCAAAGAATTTTTGTTCAAACATCAGGAAGATCGACCCCAGCCAAAATCTGCTCCAGATATAGTACTTGTTAAAGTAATTCGATCCAATTTTTATAGTAGTCTAACATGCACAGGATACATCTAGAGGAAGAAATTTCCGGGAATAGTTTTGAAGTCTCTAGTACTGTGTGGAAAAGGATGGAAACGAAAAAATAATCTCTCTTCCATGCAGAGCTATTTGGTGCAGCGGGGCAATGATGTCAGCCTATAGATCAGGCCTGCCGGCTTGGTGGATATCCAATCTTACTGGAAGCAGACGAAAAACTTGGCTTTCCCCTTGCTTTCGTGATATGCACTAAATAATTAAAGCTTTTATCTTTTGTTTCCTTGTGCTCCCTTGCCGTGGTAGGCTAATTTCATTTGTTAATAATTGATGTTTCCTTGCCCAGTCCTTTCCCTGACACGTCTAAAAGCATTAGCATATAAACCAGAAACCAAAGGCGATACCAGAGTTAGGCACGTTCGATTAGTACTGGGGTTTTGTCCTGATCATCCTCTACTAAAGTCACCCATCCAAATTTCCAACACAAAAGCCATGACAAGCACTGTCTCATCCTCATTTCGCATTCTTTTTTATTTTTTATTTTTTTTATGTAGATAACTATGATTATTGGAGCTTAAAAATAACTACTTTCAAGTTCAAAGAAAATGAGGGATTTAGACTATTTGTGAATAGAATCCAGCAGAAATCAGAAAATAGGTGACACGTTCAAAAGTCAGAACAACCAGAAAAGCACACAAAACCATCAGAAATCATCCAATTTTTAATGTGGATGTATCAAACGAACTTTTTTTGGGACCCATAGTATATCAAATCAAAGCTTATTGAACGTAGGTCGATTGTCTAGAGCACTTCAAAGTAACATAACAAGGTTTAAGACCTCAAATCATCCCTAGTAGAACCTATGTTTAAGTCCTAATTAGGTCTTTTCTTGGTTGCCTTGGCGTGTCATATTATTAGAAGAAGGAAGGACAGGATTAATTGGGCATCCTTTATCTGGAATAAGGTTATCACCCGAGATATCAATTCAATCTCTGACTTATTATAAAGAACCGTTTTCCCACCCAAGCCTACTTATGTTGTATGGCAGAATTAGGACTTTTTTCAAGTTGATGCTATATTCCATTCATCATCTCTACTTCGGGTGTTGCATCACCGCAAGCATGGCTTTCTTTTGGCCAGCTAAATGCAATCTCCCTTGGCGGAACATGACATGGTCCGACAACCTTCAATGGGAAATAAAATTCCTTTTAGGTAAGGACTTTTATCGCTCTGTTGGCCGGTTTTTGTTTGGTGCGTTTTGCCATCTTATTTGGAAGTATAGGAACGACATACTCTTCAGAGATCATAAATTGGCGGTTGCGGCTATCAAAAATCATCTTATCAAAGTGGTGAAGGATAAGGCATTAACTTTCAAGAATGTTGAAGATAATCTTAGAAACAGAAGGCTCTAGGGTAACTGGGGGATAGATTCGTGCATCTTCTCTCCAACTTTGGCGGATATTTAGGCTTCCTAGGAGTGGATTCGAGACGGCGGTAAATGGGATGAGGTTCTCGGGCGATTGCTATAGTCTACCGCCTATTCTTTCGGATCCGACCGTCTTCGCTGGATTGGCTTTTTATCGTCTTCAGCAGCGTCTCCTGACTTGGTGTTTTTTCTTTCTTTGTCTTTTGTTTAGGTGAGGTTGGAGTCCTTTGGCCCTACGTGGCCTTTCTCCGCTTGTTGTTTAGGCTTTTCCTCGCTTTGGCCCGCTCTTGTGGTTTCTTTTGCATCTGGCACCCTTCCACTCACTTCGACTTGGTGTCGTGTTGAGTGCAAGTTTTGTGGCGCCGGATCTTATGTAAATGTTGGCTCAAAGCTCATTATATTAATTATTCTTACAAAAAAAAAAAAAAATCTTGTCTCAGTCTCATCTTCAATCACCACAACATCATCAAATCTCATCATATAACATCTAAATCATAGATCTAAACATGTGATATCAACCTAGGATTCAAATCTTAGCCTTGATCGACTAACTAGATCTTGCCTAATCGGATTCAAGTTTCGGATATCTACCTTTGTGCAATTTTGATGGAACAAATTCAATTAGATGACGATCAAAGCACCGCTATGCCTCACGAAAGTCGAGGATCGTCGAAAGAACGCTGAGTGACACTGGAGTGGTTGGATCGGTGTCGATTGGACCATCGGTTCACGGTTGGAAAGGCCTACGTCCAACCCAAAGGAAGAACGGCCATTGGAGCTGATCCGGTGACTATCTAACTAAGCCCCAACCGCCAGAGGGTTGAGGTCATGTCCAAGGATAGATTGGGGGTGGTTGGATCACCAATGGACCGTCATTGGTCGTCAAGCAGAGCAGTTGAAATTGATGGTTCAATCATCGGCGTGGATGCCGGTGATTTGTAGCCGTGAGAAAAGTTGCCAGATAGGGAGCTCTAGGCGACGAATGAACTCTTGCTTTGATGGGGATGATGAGATGGTGGACGGTGGTGTGGTGCGGAAGACCGCCGGTGAGAGGCCAGGACGGGTGATGGAGGGAATGGCCCCGCGTGAGAGAGAGAGAGAGAGAGAGAGAGAGAGAGATTTTAGAGCTTTATGTATTTCTAGATATGGAAAATGCACTAAATAAGCCCCTTTAAATTTTGGAGGGAAAAATACTTATATACCTCCCCTTCAAGATCAAATCTCAACCATCAATTCGAGTCGATGGTCAAAACTTGATTGAATTGCCTAATTAATTATGATGGTGTCGATCTACCAAAATCAGAAGTTTAAACTGAGTTTGCGATTAAAGCCTAATTAGGGGAAATTTTGTAATTTAAAAAAAAGAGGACATTTTTGCAAAATATGGAAAGCTAAGGGGTGTAGGAATGAAATACTCACAACGGTGAGCTCAAGGATGGTGGCCAACCACCAAGAGCTAGCGGAGGGCTAAATCGGCCTTCTTCACTAATGGCCGATTGGACAAGTCGGATTAGTCCAAACCGGTTCGACTGGTTTGATCATGGTTTGGGTGGCTTGGTCCATAGGTTCTAAATTTGTGCAATTTAGTCCTTGGAAGAAAATCTTTTCCAATTTAAGGAAAAACGGTTCAATTTTATAGAAATTGGGCCAATTAAATCATGCAAATACAATTCAATAATTTTCTATTGCCACAATTACTTGATTTACATTAAAAAATTTGGACCTATATACATTGGACTTTCTAGGCAACATTGGATAATTTCACGTGATTTCTTGATCGAAATCACAAATTAATTGAAATTGAAAATTCAATTAATATCGCAAGGCATCTATTGGATTAATTGCTTGTAGCTAGGGTGACCTATTATATCCAAATTGACTTTGAATTGATGGCATGAATTTTATGCTAAAATGAATCGAGGATTAATGATGAAATTGAACCTTAATTTCAAATAGGTCAACTTGAATTTATTCAATTGAATTTGATTAACTTGATTTTCCTATGTTCAAGAATGCTAAATTCCCCAATTGACAAGTTCTCGAATGAAATTCCATTCACATTTATCTCACACAAAAGAGTAGAATGGAAGTATCCTTTTGCAACTCATGAAAAATTGATTTGGACTCCCTAATTAGGGCTAAAAGTGACAATTTGCATTTTGACATGATCGTTCTTGAAATTGAATGAATGAGCAAATAGGTAACGATCCCTAGATCAAATGTTGTAAAAGGAACTAAGTCTAATTATGATTACAACGAAAGAAATTTTATTTTTGGCTGATTTTGAACCTAAAATTGAAAAATTCAAAATGCAAGGTTCTTAATTAATTTTCGCAAAATTGTCGATGCTAAAGTCAAATTGAAATTAAAATGAACTGTTTTTTGGATTTTTCAATTTTTCAAGTTTTTGGTTAAGGGTTTGAGCAAGTCAACCATTTCCTTAAAAAGTAAATTTTTGGGTCAAATTTTGAAACTTTCGAAAATTAACTTGACTAAAGTGTGTCGTGACCAAATTTTTTGGGTGTGAACCACCTAGGGATTTGGCTAATGGATTGTTAAGGCTAAACTTCACTCGGGCTCTCCCAAGCCCATACCAATTCGTGACTTAGGTTCAAGTTCTTAACATGCAATTGTTTTAATTAGGAGTCGCCACTAATATATTTTTGGTGGGTCGATTAGAAACCCAAGTAAAGTAATGAGAGATTTACTTTACTCCTACGAACTAGAAACTAAAGATACGGGGACTTGGTTACGCTAGATTTCTCTAACGCCATTTCGGTACCTTTCTTTTTGTTTTGAAAAAAAATGTTGGGCAAGCGGTTTAGATTGATTTTAAACTATTTCCCTAACGTGTGGGGTTATCAGGCGGGTGCGCAAACCACTAATTTAACACCCAAATAAACAATAAATAAATTGCAAAAACTTACCTCCAAGCAACGAAAGCATCTGTAATGTTAAATTAAAATCCACATCAACAATTCTAGATATGGTTTCTAATTAACACACAATTTTTTTATTTTCACTTAATTGATAAAAATCATGCAATATGCAATGCAATATTAACTAAATGACCTAATTCTAATGACATGTAATTTCTAATTAAATGGGCATCGCAAAAATACTAAATGAGATACATCTCAATGAATCTAACCCTAATGACATGCATATGGGATTTTTTCCTTTTTCCTAAAAGAATGCATTTTATCCTAAATAATAAAACTAATTTAACCTATGACTTTTTTTGTATTTTTCATGAAATTCGAAATTAGGTGAAATGTGAAAATTACCTAATTAGATTAAGATCCTAATTAATTTATATTAGGAATTAGGTTGAGCCAAATCCTAATCTAAACTAAAATATTATCTTAACCAAAATAATCCTAAAATGCAATCTATCTGATAAAATACCTAAACCTATAATAAATTAAGAAAAACATCATCTAAAATTAAACTATTTAACCCTAATATGCAATGACGTGCAAAAAATGCCCTAATTTTACATGACATATGCATACTGATTTTTTTTTTTTTTTTTTTTTTTTCCCTTTTCTTTTTTTAAATTTCGAAATTAATAATTGCCAAATAGTTAAACATGCAATTTAGGCTAGTGAAGCAGAAATCTAACACCTAATTTTTTTGTATTTTTCATTTTTTCAAAAATTCGAAATAAATAAATTTCCTATTCTAGATATGCAAAATAATCTAAAACAAGTAACATCCTAACATGCATCTAATCTAACTCAAATATTTTTTGGATTTTTTTACAAAAACAAAATTAACTTAAACGACATGCCAGCAAATCAGAGCAAGATTGATATCCAAATTGACGAACCATATCTCGCGCATGAGATCGGGTTGTTGCGAACCGTATCTCGAGCGTGAGATCAGGTTAGCGATTTTTCTGTGCGATTGCGAGTCATATTTTGAGCATGAAATCGGACTGTCAATCGTACGCTGTGAGATTAGGAAGATTTCCCAATTCATGAGGGATCAAGAGATCTCTTGGATATGACAATATCGATCAAACATTCAAAGAAAGATTGCGATATTACGAATTAGGCGGCGTCATGTATGAAAATCAAGTTAATCGAGAATCTTACCTAATACACGATGTCACGCGGGTGACGTTCAAGAAGATCGTTTCATAGCAGCGGCTGCTCATGGTGGCTTCACGCAAGTGTGATAGGAATTTCCACGATATTCGCCTGTATCATGTTCTCCCTTGGTGAATTACCAAGTACTCTGGAAAATTGCTAAGCATGAGGAGGAATAGTCAGAAGACATGCACAAGGAAAATTAAAGAAAACCAATAGAATCCTGTCATTGTTATGGCCAAAATTGGGACAGTTCTTGCTTTGAAAATATCACAATTGCATGTGATGTTGCTGCCACTGGACACACCATCAAGACATGCAATATTTGACCGGAGACAAGGACGTAGCTGTGGAAGCCTTGTAATGATCTAGAAACGTCACCGCGGGACGGACTTCACCTCGGCCAAGAGGGGGCCGTCGCGGTGCAAGTACAACGTGGATGTCTAGCAGCAACAATGATGGTTAGTGGATCTCGGGAGGCGGTGATGGAGCGATCTCAGAATTGGGACCCAAAGAGCAAAAAGAACTTCGGTTTTTATTCTCTATTGGATCCTTCGCTCTATCTCTTCTCTCAACGTTCCTTCCATCGAATTGTGCAGCCCCCCTAAAAGTTTTCTTCCTGGTTAGTGGTAGTCAAGAGAAAATAAATAAAAAGAAAACTCAAATTGGAGGAATGAATCTGAAGCAATTCATGGGATCATGGCGGTGGCTCGTGAATGGATCGAACAGTGCAGGGCCTTCTCGGTTCGAAGCAGATCAGCAAGGTAGGGACGGCGTCAACGAGGCATTAGCTGGACAACAGATCGACGTGTGGTCTTACGGCAGCAGCATTGTTGTTTTAGCAGGGCCGGCAACGGGTCAAGAGAAGCAGCGGCCACGTCGTCTTAGCAGAAGTGCGGCAGGCCGTCGAGACTCGCTGTGGTGTTGCTGGAATCAATGTGGTAGAAGTAGGATGTGCCGGATGAGACACCGGAAAGCTGCGGAGTGGGCGAGGACCGGTGTTGTGGATGTTGGTCTTGAAGAAGTGACTTCCGAGATGTGAGAATTGCCGAGAGATAATGCCCCCGATTCACATATCTTAATCTCTACAAACCTCCACTCGCTAATGGTGTTTCAAAGCTTCACTTCCTCTTTTTCTTTTGGTTTCTTCTTCTCCGTGCTTCCACCGACTTCGGGCCGTGAAAGACCTCCAGAAAAACCTTTTCTACTCTCTCCTCTCAATACGTATCTCTCTCAATCGCCGTGTATTCTATTGTGCGTGGCCTCTCACTTTTTCTGTCTGCGTGTACTCCACTAAATAGCCGATATCCTATGCTTCTCTTGGAAACTTGATCTCCAAAATATATTCTTCGGATCATGTAGGTATTCAATGGAGCCCCAGCTTGCCAAGATAGATGTCTTTTCCTTTTTCACAAAAGCCCCCCACAAGATATCATCACCATAGTTGGGCATGCATAATATATTGGGAATCCACGCCAATTGCTTTCTTTTCCTTGTTGCCTAATTGATGCAATTTCCGGCTATCGCAGGACAGAAGCATCAATTTTCGGCTATCGCAGGACAGAAAATAGCCTAATTGATGCAATTTTCGGCTATGAGCTTTGTTCAAATTTTTATCATCGTAGGCTTAATCCAATCAATCCAATTTAGAATTATTTACTCGAGTCTTTTGCCATTGGTCTGATGCAAATGCATAATGCAATTTTGATATTTTTGTTTAGGGGTTAAAAATTAATCCCCAATTTTTTATGCAATAAATAACTAAATGGATTGCTAAAATTTAGGTGCCAACAAAGTGAAATTAGGACTTGACTAAAGTCTAATTATGATCTTTTTGTGTAAAAAACCAATTTTTTTTATTTGGAATTGACTTTTAGTCAAAGACTTGACCCAAACATCAATCAATGAAATTGAGTGGGAAATTGTTTAACAATGACAAAACCATAGAAAAAAAATGAAGAACGACTCTTTTTGTTTGAAAAAGCGGCTCCATCGCTATAAAAAGCCCTAATCTTGATTTTTTACATTTAATGATGTGTTGGCTAAAAATCAGATGTCAATATTTATTTATCATGAGATCAAAACCTCTTATATAAATAATATTCGGCAGAAAGTCAACATAGATAGTTTTTTTTTTTTTTTTTTTTTTAAATCAGCTTAATCTTATAATATCCAAATTTTTAAGGATATGATCGCAGGTGGCGGGAGCACCAACCATGTTCGAGAAAATATTCACATCCGTCCGGGCCCACTTGCGGAGAGGAAAGTTCGCCTCATCCTCACACCAACTCCCATTTGCTGCGAACTGTATTGTCTTATCTGAGAGCAATGCGACGAGGATTCGGCGAGATTTGATGTGACGAGTCATAATTGAATAAAGAGTCCGTATCAATTTGATTGTAATAACCTACCAATAACTTGCCAATTTTGTCCATTATTGGATCCGAACCTCGGGTATGGTCCAGCCTAAAGACCTTAAACAAAGGCCCTTTAAAGTCTCCCCTAGAGTTACGGGGGGTTTGACCGCAGGGGCTCTCCCGCCACAAACCCAAGTCGAAAGGCTTGGGGGGATTCCCCCTAGGAGGTTGGCTCTGCTTCCCCGGCCTCTCGACGACTGCCGGGCGAGTATCTGACCAATGAATAGGCCAGGCCGAAAGGCCTGGTGTGATCGTAATGTTTAACAGAAAATCAACACCGAACATTCAATCTAAACATAACTGTGCTTCGTCTTTCCTCAAGTTCTATATACGAAGAGGCTCCGCATCTCCCTCAGCACAACTTCATGGTCCTTCCCTGTACTCGGTTTTCCATTCTCTCCCTACAGAAATGACCAGCCACGCCTCAAACAAACTTGACGGCAAAGTAGCCATCATCACTGGTGGTGCGAGCGGCATCGGCGAGGAGGCGGCGCGTCAGTTGACAAATCACGGCGCATATGTTGTGATTGCAGACATCCAAGAAAAAAAGGGCCACGACCTTGTGTTGTCGATCGGATCCCACCGGTGCACCTACATCCATTGCGATGTCACGGATGAGCATCAGGTGAAGTCCTTGGTGGAATCGACTCTTCAATCAAACGGTCACCTAGACATCTTGTTCAGCAATGCAGGAACAATGAATAACATCAAACATGATATTCTTGAGTTTGATATACCTGCTTTCGAGAGCCTCTTTGCCGTCAATGTTCGGGGAATGGCCGCCTGTGTCAAGCACGGGGCTCGCGCCATGGTGGCGGGGGACATAAAGGGAAGCATAATTTGCACAGCGAGCGTCGCGGCCAGCACTGGATTCGAGAATTGGGTAGACTATGTGATGTCTAAGCATGCCGTTCTGGGTCTGGTGAGGTCGGCAAGCAAGCAACTCGGAGCATACGGTATACGCGTGAACTGTGTCTCCCCTGGAGTGGTCGCAACACCATTAGTCCGTCGAGTGTTCGGCGTGAGTGAGGAGGAAGGCGAGAGGATGTCCGAGTCAAGTTCAAGGTTGAAAGGAGCGCTGAAAGCGAAGCATGTGGCTGATGCCGTGGTGTTCCTTGCTTCTGAAGAGGCCGAATTCATCAACGGCCACAATCTGGCGGTCGATGGTGGATGGGCCGGAATTAGATAGGCTATCCTGAGGAGACTAGAAATAAAAGTCGCAAACTCTTAACTCACCTGGGCTTGGTTTGCCGCTGTAGCAATATAAATCCGGAGAAATAATGAAATCAAGCTGATGCTATCTTGTTTGTGAAAGGAATACTTTGCCTTGATTTTTAAATTCGGCGACTCGGTTGGTGATTTGATTAAAAAGTATGCGTCGGTGCTTGCTGAATTCAACCAAAGGAATAGCCAAAAGTCCTGCTATGCCAAGAGGCAATGAAATCCTGGTCATTTTTAACTCTATTTTGTTTCGTTGGACTCGGCGGTCCTCGTCCATCCTCATTCCTCACCAGACCCGATCAATCTTTAATTTTATTTGTAGATTACTTGCAAACGACTATTCATTAGGAATGCTAAACAATTTGTAGTGCAGTTGATCTAACACATGTTTGAAAAGACAAATAAACATCATTCTTGGGTTAGGTTACACAACGAAACTAGGTTTCTCTCCTCTCTCCTCTTTGCAAGCTCTCTCTCTCTGTTCTCCCCCCTGCTGTGCACGCTCTATGTCTCACTCGTTTTGAAGCTGAGACGGAGGCCGCGTAGTCGTTCGTCAGACGAGCCACCGCACCCTTGTCTGACCTATGAACTCTATGGCGATGGCAGAGGCAATCTTTCAAGGTGGAGGCGGAGCCGCGCGGTGGTTTGTCGGACGAGCCACCGTAGCAACCTCGAGGCAGAGCCGCACGGTGGTTCGTCAGACGAGCTACTGCGTGCTCATTCGACCGATGAGCCACAGCGCCGCCCCTCCGGCTCTGCCGTCGCCGGGTCGCTGCCCCTCCCGACTGCTCTCTTTCTCTCCCTCTGAGTCGTGACCGAACCCTCGTCTGACAAACCACTGTGCAGCTTGCGCTTCCGTCGTTGCGAAGTTCATTGGTTGGCCACGGTGGCTCGTTGGTCGGACGAGAGCTCGGCAGGAGCGAGAGGAGGCAGCGAAGAGAGAGAGTCGGGTGAGACGAAGCATGAGAGGAGAGAGCGTGAAGAGGAGGCAGAAGAGAGAGAAAAACGTGCAGATAGGAGAGAGGGAAAGAGGAGAGGAGCTTTCAATGACAATTGGGGTCCACACACAACACGTGTTGTGCTCTTAAGGATCTTCTTATTTGCCGCACATGAGAGCCACCTAATATTTTCTCGAGTCGGAGACCTAGGGGAGGAAATGAGGGGAGGCAGTCTGTCCAATCTTGCATGAATGAAATAGGCGCTTTAGTCCAAAAGCTCGCCTCTTCGTGGCCAAACACGGCAGAGTCTCTGTGTCGGATTCCTACCACGTTTGAGCTTCAGCGAATGGGTTAAAGCAGGGAAGAGAGAGAATGAGCATGGAACTGAAGGTCGATTGCGATTGCCTTCTTTCGTTCACAGTCGAATCTTGCGAGTCGCCCATTTTTTTGACACTATTGGGTCCGTCATCATGTTCACCGTAGCAGCGTTCTCTGCAAGTGAAAAGTCAATTGCCATTATTCTTGACCAATGACTGTTTTGTCAATGGTATAGGCGGGAAATGCGTGTTGCCGGAAGGGATCGCGATGCTAATGGTCTGCAATGCGCTTTGGCCAGATTGAAGAGGAAATCGAGAGGCTGTTCAAGCCAAGTTCGAGCTTAAAAGGGGTTTTGAAAGTGAAGCACATGGCTGATTCTGCGTTGTTTCTTGCTTCTGAAAATTCCGAATTTGGAGTGGCCACAACCTGGTCATCGATGGAGGGCTTATCACCTGGCTTTTGCAGCGATATAAGTTTCGAGTCTCCACGAATGCTACATTTTCTGCTTTGGCTCGACGAAATGTATCTGTAACTTGGAGACCATTCTCATGATGGAATGTTATTGGTGCTCCTGGCGAGCTTCTTGCGACGAAGGGTCGTGATTATGCAAAAAGTATACATAAATTGCTCTTCAAATGAGTTCATGTTGACCAACTATTGCACCATTTCTATGCACAGGAGAGCGAAATTAGTTGGAGAATTTTTATATTTCATAAAATGTTGTCACGACCTACCCTCAAGGGGAGGGAACGGGTTTAGGGATATTACCTAAAGGACATGCTTAAGACCCATGATTAGGCGCGAACTCTTCCAAGCCCATACCCCACGTGATATTGGGATATTCTTAAGAAATTTTGTACAAAATGAGTCGCCACTAGCCTATTGAAGTCGGCTAGAAACCAAGTAAGGCATGTGAGTGTACCTCACTTCCTACGCAACCAGAGAATCTAGGATCGAAGACTTGATTATACTAATTGACTAATTAGTGCATTTTCGGTACTTAATCTTGTTCATTTAAAATAAATGACTTTTGTCAGGCATCTTGAATTGATTTTATGCTTATCCACTAACATGCAAAGTGATCATGCAGGTGCGCTTAAAGTAATAATTATAGCTATCAAGGTCTTAATTACATTAAAATTAAATACGTGCAATTAAACATAATTAGATACATAAATAAAACATGCAACATAATTAATATACAAGAAAATAAAAGTTTAATCACACTAAAATAGCAATACACGGCAAGTCCTAATCAAACCCCATCATTTTAGATTTTTCGAAATTTTTAAATTTTTTTAAAGAAAATATTTTTTAATTTTTAAAATTAATTTTTGATTTAAAAAGGTGAACCGGGTCGGGTTCTGTTTGACTCGACCTGGTCAACACGGATCGGGTCCGGTCTAAATGGGGGGTCGGCCGAATCGGCCTGAACAGCCTTGGTCGGGCCTTTCTTCGGTTCGGATTAGGCCCAACCAGCGGGCCCAATCTGGTCCAATCTCTTTTATTTAAAAAAAGAAGAAGCCCACAATTCCCTAAGTTCCTAAGCCTACTAGTCCATAAGTCCCTAAGCCCACAAGTCTATAAGCGCAAAAGCAAAACAACCCAAACCAAAAACCGCCCAAAAACCCTAATCAGTTCACGACTTGCGTCCGACCCGATTTTTGGCCGAAACCCTAGGTTTCTTGGCGACGTTGACGACGGCGGCAACGCTGTGGAGCAGAGACGGAGACATGGCTGCCGGCCCAGGATCCGCTGGCGTCGGGCTGCCAGCGGAGCGTAGCGGGTCGTTGCGGGTGGAGGTGGGCAACGCTTCGGCGGGGTGGCAAGTAGTTGCAGGGCTCGCGGGTTCGAGCAGAGACGGTGGCAGCGGCGGCGGCGGCGTTGCAGCTGGGCAGAGGCAGGCTGCTTGGGACAACGTTCGGAGGGCAGCGGCTTGGACGGCAAACGCAGCGCGCCGCCGCTTCTCCTCCCCTAGATCTGGCTTGTTCGGGCAGCAACGGCGTCAGTTTCGCGGGTTGCTAGTGTTACGAAGGGCCGAGAAGTGGCGGGCGGCGACTCGGGCGATGGGGACGCCGGGTCGGAGCGCATGATCTGCAGGCTACAGGTGAGGCGGAGTAGATGCAGGTCGGCGTTGGTTGCTGGCAAGGTGGCGGTTCGGCTTCTCTCAGTCTCGAGCTCCCCTCCCTCTCTCTGCCGAGCTTTCTCTCTCTCTCTCTCCCTCTAGTTTTTCTTCTCTCTCTCCTTTGCTTCCCGTGTTTCTCTTTGTGCTGCTCAGGTTCCCTTCAGCTCTCCCCCGGGTTTTCTCCATCTACGGTTTCATCGTGAAGATGGAGGAGGGAGAAGGCGGCATGGGCCGGGCCAAGGCGAGATCCGGCCCGGCCCCTTCCATGTCTTCTTTTTTCTTTTTTTTTTTTGTTGTTTTTGTTTTCTTTTTTGTTGTTGTTTGTTTTGTTTTCATTTTTTTTAAACAACTAATTCCTAATTCTGTAGACAATTAAATCCTAAATGAAAAATATGAAAATTTAGATATCAACAGCTGCCCCTCTTTGAATGGGAGCTTGAAGAGGTTCATTTCAAAGACAAAAGACACCTAAATTATTTTGATGATAAACCCAGGTGCATAGGCATGTATTAAGTTGATGGAAAGAACTCATAACTATGGAAGCACGTTTTGTTAATAAAAGGAAGAAAGACTCTGGGCTACAAAGCTCTCCGGGATACAAAGCTCTCCAGGCTACAAAAGCTCTCCGAGCTACAAAGCACACCATGTCATAGGAAGAAGGGCTCCGGGCTATAAAGCTCTTCGGGCTACAAAAGCTCTTCAGGCTACAAAGCACGCCGTGTCATAAGAAGAAGGACTCCGGGCTAGAAAGCTCTCCGGGCTACAAAAGCTCTCTGGACTACAAAGCACACCGTGTCATAAGAAAAAGGACTCCGGGCTATAAAGCTCTCCGGGCTACAAAGCACACCATGTCATAAGGACTTCGGGCTACAAAGCTCTCCGGGCTACAAAAGTTCTTCGGGCTACAAAGCACACCGTGTCATAGGAATAAGGACTCCGGGCTACAAAGCTCTCCGAGCTACAAAAGCTCTCTGGGCTATAAAGCACACCGTGTCATAAGAAGAAGGACTCTGGGTTACAAAAGCTCTCCAGGCTACAAAGCACACTGTGTCATAAGAAGGAGGACTTCGGGCTACAAAACTCTCCAGGCTACAAAAGCTCTCTGGACTACAAAGCACACCATGTCATAGAAAGAATGACTCCGGGCTACAAAGCTCACCGTGTCATAAGAAGAAGGAGAGGAATGAGGTCTCACCGTGTAACAACGGGTTTTGACTGGGTTGAAAATGCATGATTTGAGGAAAACAAATGAACCTTTGTAGATAACATGGTTTAAGGTTGACCATGAACCTTTTGAAAAATTGCAGTTTAGAAAAAAAACTCATGGACATTTTAAAAGCGG
The DNA here is from genome assembly GCA_017140615.1 of Eucalyptus cladocalyx. NCBI lineage: Eukaryota > Viridiplantae > Streptophyta > Magnoliopsida > Myrtales > Myrtaceae > Eucalyptus > Eucalyptus cladocalyx. The sequence goes on from CM029517.1 coordinate 2,900,762, forward strand.
GGTTTAAGGATGACCCACGAATCTTGTAGTTTAAGGATGACCCATGAATCTTGTGGTTTAAGGATAAACTCACGAACCGTGTGGTTTAGACTGGAAAAAGAAAAAAAAATGTCTCACAGTGTAAAAATGGATTTTGACTGGATGTGATGGTCTTACCGTGTAAAAACGGGTTTTGACTTGATGTGATGGTCTCACCGTGTGAAAACGGATTTTGACTTGATGTGATGGTCTTACTGTGTGAAAACGGGTTTTGACTTGATGTGATGGTCTCACCGTATAAAAATGAGTTTTGACTTGATGTGATGGTCTTACCGTGTACAAACGGGTTTCGACCGGTGTCGCGACCTCTCTTTTTCCGGCGCCCGCAATCGGGTACGGGCGCCTAAAGAGGCTAATGGCTCGGCTGAATTTAGTTAAGCCCGGACTCTCCCAAGTCCACCAATTCACGACTTAATGGTTCAAGTTTTTAACTCCGTAAATCAAATTTTAAATTGGAGTCGCCACTAATCGATTCGGGGTGGGTTGATTAGAAACCCAAGTGAAGTATCGGGAGAAATACTCACTCTGCGCAACCAGAGAAATTAGGATCGGGACTTGATTACACTAGTTAATCACTAATGCCCTTTCGGTACCTAATCTTGTTTAAACCTTGAGGCTTTTTGGATGTTTGAGAGATTTTCCATGCATTTTTGGGAGGAAAAACATTTTTTAAGTATTTTTCTCATTTTTTGGGCATAAAAGGGATTTTTGGTATTTTTTGGAAAATACAAGTCTTTTTGGTTTTTTCTGAACTTTTTGGCTTTTTTTTGGATTTTTGGCATTTTTTGGAAAATACGAAATTTTTTGATTTTTTTGATTTTTCGGAAAATAAAATATTTTTAATATTTTTGGAAAATAAATTATTTTTGATCTTTTCTTGATTTTTTTAGAAAATAAAACATTTTTCAACATTTTTTTTTATATTTTTCGATTTTCTGGAAATTAAAACATTTCTTAATATTTTTTGAAAATTATTTATTAAAATATTATTTAAAATAAAAATTAAAAAAAAAAAGGAAAAGCGACCCGGGTCGGATCCGCAGGTTGGGTCCGACCCGGACCAGCCAAACGCATACGCGGGCCCGACTCAGATTTTTCTCCCTTTTTTCTTTTTCCAAGCCCAAACCTATTTTTTTTTTGGCCCACTTCACAACAATTCTGGCCCAACACAACCCAGCCCACGCGTGCAAGCCCGACCCGGAGAAACCCTACCCGGAAACGGAGGAACCGGGTCGAAAGGACCCGCGAACTGACTCGGTTCCCTGGCCTCTTCTCTCCTTCGTTTGTTTGCGGCGCACGGGAGGGACCGAGGCGTAACCGGGCGAGACGCGGCGACGGCGTCGACGACGGACTAGACGGCGATGATGGCGGCGACGGCGACGACGGTGGAGACGACGATGACAATCCGCTCAGCGGGGACGACCGACCATGGGTCTGAGATGGGGGTTTCAGTGGCGGCACGATTCGAAAAGAGGGAAGATGCGACGGCGGCCATACGACCGGCGGTGGTGATGGTTACCGTTACACATGCGTGACGAGGTGGCGAACGGTGGCGGTGACGGGAGGTAGTGACGTCGGTGATGGCGGCGACGGCGACGCGGCTCGGCGGGGTCTCGGCTTCTCGGATCTGGTCCTTCGAGACCTCCTCTCTCCGGCTTCGATATTCTATGGCCTCGGTTTCTCCGGATCCGGCCCTCCTCTCGATTTCTCTATCACTCAACCTCCACACGCTCGGATCTCTCCCCTTCGGGCTCGCTTGCCGCCGGCCTCCCCGAAGTCTCTCGGAGGGAGGTCGATCGAGCCGCGACCCGATTTCTCGCGTGCTCGCTCGTTGATTCTCCCTGAAGTCTCTCAAGGGAAGATCTCCGAGTTCGCCGTGTTCTTCGACGGAGATGGTGCCTCGCTATTTATAGGCGAGGGGGCGGCCGGTTGACGGGGATTCGACCGCCGGTCTTCGCACGCCGAACGGACGCCCGCGGCCGAACCGGCGTCCCATCCTCGCTCTTCCAACAAAGCGTGCTCGGCATTGAAGGCAGCCATTAATGGCGCTTGAGATCTGTCATCTCCGGCCAACGTCGGCCTACCCTCCTCGGCCATAGGTTGCCTCCAAGCGCGTGAGTTGCGGGCGTAGGGGGAAGAAGGAAGAAGGAAGAAGGAAGAAGAAGAAGAAAGGGGGCCGGGCTTTTGGGGAAAAATGGCCGGGCCATGGGCTGCGTGGAAAAGAAAAAGAGGGGCTGGGCTGGCTTTTGTGTTTTCTTGGTTTTTACTATATATATATTTTATCCGAAGGAAAAACAAAAATTAAAAGAGACTAAGGTCTAATTTAATAAACCTAATTATAATTTAGGTGTCAACAGCTGCCCCTCTTTGAAGGTGAGTTCGTAGAGGTTGCATTCAAAGACAAACCTGACACCTAAATTTTGCCTATACATATGCAATAGATTATATCTTATTTGGGGACCTAGTGTCCTATGCAGAAAATGAGTAATATAACATTACACATAGTAAGACAGATAAGAAGATACCTGTAGTTACTTACCGAGAATGAGTGAGATAGGGTGTGAACCCCGAGTTTTGGCAAGTATCAAGGCCTCATCTTACCCGGTGACATGAGGAGGTTGCTTTTCCAGACCCGAACTATTCTTCGGTCGCCTATTAGAGCAATAAGTGATTTGTCTAGGACCCGAACCTTTTTCGGTCGCCTCGACGGGAATTGCTTTTCCAGACCCGAACCTTTCTTCGGTCGCTGTTAGAGCAATAAGTGGTCTAGGACCCGAACCTTTCTTCGGTTGCCTTGACGGGAGATGCACCGACCTTTCTCGGGGCATCTGTTTTGTGGGGTGTCGACTTCGTCGAAGACACCGCTAGGAACCCGACCTTTCTCGGGAGGATGCGCCGACCTTTCTCGGGGCATCAATTTGTTGGGGTGTCGACTTTTGTCGAAGACACTTGGTTGGAACCCGACCTTTCTCGGGAGGATGCACCGACCTTTCTCGGGCATCAATTTGTGAGGTGTCGACTTTTGTCGAAGACATCGGTTGGAACCCGACCTTTCTCGGGAGGATGCACCGACCTTTCTCAGGGCATCAATTTGTGAGGTGTCTGACTTTTGTCGAAGACACTGGTTGGAACCCGACCTTTCTCGGGAGGATGCGCTGACCTTTCTCAGGGCATCGATTCTGGAAGATACCTGGATGTTCGCAGGCGTTGAAGGAGTACTTGGATGATCACAAGTACAAACTTTTGAAGGATACCTGATTGCTTGCAGGTGTTGAAAGAGTACTTGGATGATCATAAGTACAAAACTTTTGAAGGATACCTGGCATTCGCAGGTATCGAAGGGGTGCCTGGGATATTCATGAAGGTTCCTCACCTTATGATAATTGGGAATGTCGAGGACATACCTTGCATATTTGTGAAGGTCTCTCACCTCCTGGTAATAGGAATATCGAGGACGTACTTGGATGGCCGCAGGCACTCAAATGGGCTAGAACACCAGGTAGCCACGGGTGTACAAAGTCTTGGAATACTTGGATGAACACAAGTATTTAATGATATGATCTCGGGACCACTCGGGCTGGTCCAAGTGCTAGAAAACATACCGACGGTGGTGCCAAGCAAAGCAATGGAATGCTTGAACAAAGGCTATATTATTTGGGGACAACTCGGGCGGGTTGAGTGTCATGAAAAGGAAGTACCTGGACAACGGTGGGTACTTGACGATATGGGGATACCTAGACAGCGGTAGGTATTCCAAGAGATACTTGGTCATCACAAGTATCAATACTCGAGGACAATTCGGACAGGTCGAGTGTCAGAAAAAGGGAGTATCCGAACGATGGCCGGTACTCAAAGACAAGGGGATACTTAGACAATTGCAAGCACCCAAACTCAAGGGACGACTCGAATAGGTCGAGTGTCAACAGAAGGAGCACCCAGCAAGTGGCGGATACTCAAAAACAAGGGGGATACCTGGATAGTCGCAAATATCAATACTCTGGGGACAATTCGAACAGATCGAGTGTCAGGAAAAGGGGGTATCCGAACAATGGCCGGTACTCAAAGACAATGGGATACTTAGACAATTGCAAGCATCCAAACTCAAGAGACAACTCGAATAGGTCAAGTGTCAATAAGAGAGTACCTGACAGTGATAGGTACTTTAAGACAAATGGGGATAGAGATATGTTTACCTAGCAATATCTCGATCTCTCGAGAGTATGTCTCTATTTGTACAATATGCACACATGATTGTATACACTGTAAATTCCTAAATTCAAATGTGATTTATGCATGACAATCTTGTCAGTTTTGTATCATTCGAATTCCACTGGGGAAGATTTTGAAAGACAACATTTGTTTGGAATATAGATGCTTTGAGTATGCCAGATGAGGGACTTTCAGTCTGAAAGGACTTTTCGCTCACTCTCATGGAAAAGGCTATCCTGACCATTGATGCAGGATTTATAAGGACCACACTTCTCACTGTCATCATGTCAGCAGGGGTCTGAGTATTCTCGCAAACGGTACGACTTTACCAATGTGAGAGGTCTTTGTTGAAATTGTGATGAAGACTTGGTCAATAGCTCATCAAATGGGACCGTCGAGGTCAAGGCTCATGAACAAAGTGCCGCACGATCATCTCCGGGTTTGCAAGTCAAGAGTCCCGCGAAAAGAGATAGAATAATCTTGCTCGTACTTCTTCGAGCAATGCTTATGCACATATGAAATCCTACGTTAATTGAAGTGCCCCTAGTCGAAGAGACTTTTACAATGGGATACAATGTAGGCTTGATTCATGTGTAAAATGGTGAGAGCTGGTGATTGCCTTGGCATTTGTCACCGCCTTTCTTCTCACCCTTTGTCAAATGGAGGTTCTATGGACCATAACAACAACATTTTCTTGGCTGCATTTTTGACTCCGGGGGGCATTGGCCTTGCTTTTTCCGGCGCCTTTGCTTTTTCATGCCCCTATTTTTATTCCAGTTCTTCATTTATGAGCATTGACCTTGCTTTTACCAGGTACACTGCTTTTTTATGCCCAGGATTTTTTCATTCTTGTCGTTAGAGGAACTAGCCTAGGCAAGTTCAATCACGACACTGTTGTTAGACTCTTGAGTCTTTGTCTTCAGCTGGCGCTCTAGGCTATGGCAATGACTTCCGCTTTGCCTCCATGTGATGGTGAAATTACGAGACTCAATTAGGTTGTACAATGAATACAAGTGCATAGAGAAAGAACTTGCTCTTCGTCATTCTAGGGCACTTAAATTAACGTGAGTGTTCATATGCAATAAGGACACCCAAAGATTGATGCAAGTGCGAGCAAGAAAATTTATATCTCTCTTCTCACCTTGTGATGCTGCTTCGTTTCTAATCTGCCCCGGTGTAGGGGTTGTTCTTGACGGGGATAGGAAAGAAATTTCATCAGTGTATGGGGCTCAATGGGGTGAGCAATGAAATGCCTCTCACTGTTTTGGTTATCGTACCATTCGCGAGAGAACTCTTTACCCTGCAGCCATGGAATCTTCTGCACTCATCTCACAAGTGTATAGATGGGGGGGATTGTGTGTAGGATATGGCTTGCCTTTCATCATTCTGATGCGCCTCATCTAGCACGCTCAATCAATCTTGTATTCTTCATTTAGTTGTCTATTCTAATAATCCTCGCCGGAATCGGTGATCTAGATAGACAAAATCATCATGCAAAAATCCATTTGGAAAATGCATGCAACATTTTAAACATGAGAGAGTTTGTACTCTCAAAACAAATGAATGGTTTTTACTCAAGAAACCCTATTAACAGCTTTAGGGATGCTTACTTGGTGAAATGGTATTCACAAATGTGTTGAAATTTGGACATCAAAAGAGTTATTTACAAAGGGTTATTCACAAATGAGTGTCGATGGTTATCCCTATTGATTAGGGATATGACACATGAATAATCAGCCAAGGATTGAGAATTTGATCGGGCATCTCTGCTTTTGCCCCTGCATAAGAGAAGATGTACAAGTAGATCAATTAGTTTGGCCAAAATCAAATGTGAGTTTAGGCCTGAAGATTTTCTGTCATTTGCTTTGGTGATTACTCAAGACGTCATTTCACTTAGGAGAGCTTATCAGAGTTTGACATGTCTTTCCTTAATTTGTTATCCGCATTTTTTACGGTCAGGTGGTCCTGCAACAGATGAAAGGGGTCATGTTAGTCGGAAGCTCTTTCAAGAGTCGAATAACTTGGGAGCGATACAACATTACCCTTCATTGGATTGGATGGACCTGAAGTGCAAGTGGGACACGAAGTCCTATGTCTTTTGCTTCGTTAGGTCACCTGCTCTCTCGTAATTTGCAAGTGCAAGAGAAGCAAAAAAAAATTTTATTATTTTTTACCAAGCGGCTAAGTGCCGCGTCGAGGATTCGAACCCCCGACTTCGGACCTTTTTGCTTCTTCTCGGATACCACTCGGCTAGAGGCGCCGACGGTGTCTGGAGGGTGCTGCCTTTTCATTTTAACTAAACCGGCTCATGGATGAAACGTCCTTTTATGCCCAGTTAGGTAAAATTGATATGGGTCACTTGATTTGCCCAAATTAACCATTAAGCTTGTTTCTTGAATCATATGCTTCACGATTGATGATTTGCAACGCCTTCCTTCGTGGAATTTCGTCTTTGACCATATGACCATTAGCGGCATTGAGCAAAGTCATGGTCTTCAAGCTTCTATGGAATCTACTATGGACAATCAAAACCTCCAATTCTCTGATGGCAATTACTTCTTGCGAGAGCATGCGTCTGAAAAAAAAGCGAGGTTTCCAGATTCTAAGATTGTTGATCGGGACGAAAAGTTCCTTCTAACCGGCCGGTTCCTGGATGACGCTTCCTTTACACCGAGCTGGACGGGGATTACTCTTATGCGTCTGCACGGGTAATGTTGATTTGCTCAAGTTATGCCATCGAGTTTGCTTCTTGATTTTTGACACTTCCTTAAAGGCTGATGATTACCATTCATTTTTCTTCATTGAGTCAACCCAAACACATGTTTTTTATGATGGTGTAAACACATCACTCATATATAAAGGTGCATAGGCATTTTCATTATGATAGAGAAATGCTTGGCAATGCCGCACAATGGACATCTTTCAAGGGTAGTACTTTTTCACACATCGGAATTAAGCTGGTTTAGAGAATTCTCGCCCATCCATCGCGGTCGGGATCAAGGCTCCTCCGGGGAGTATCTTCTTTATTACATAAGGACCCTTGTAATTTGGGGCGAACTTGCCTCCGGGCTCTGGAAAGATTGGTAGTGTCTTTCTCAAGACTAGCTCGTTTACCTCAAAGTGCTTGGGTCGCACCTTTTGATTAAACGATCGAGCTACCCTCTGCTGGTAACACTGACCATGACAAATGGCTTTCGGTCGTTTTTCATCTATCATATTCGTTGCTCAAGCCTTTGTTGTGTCCATTCTTCCTTGGACAATCCCGCTGGGATAAAATTCGCAAGGAAGGGATTTCTACTTCTACGAGCAAAACCGCCTCCATGCCGTAAACCAAGGAAAAAGGCGTTGCCCCGGTGGAAGTTCGAATCGAAGTTCGATATCTTTGTTAGTGCGAAGGGTAACCTCTCATGCCAGTCGCGGTAGTTTTCAGCTGTCTTGGATAGGATTCTCTTGATGTTCTTGTTGGCGGCTTCCACGGCTCCATTCATTTGTGGACGATAAGGGGACGAGTTCAAATGTTGGATTTTGAACTCAGAAAACAATTGATCAATCAACTTGTTGTTCGGGTTTGACCCATTGTCGGTGACGATAGCTTCCGGTACGCCATAACGAGCGATTATGTCACGTTTGATGAATTTCATAACGTTTCGTGCGTTACGCTTGCGTAGGATGTGGCCTCGATCCATTTTGAGAAGTAGTCGATTGCGACCAAAATGAATCGGTGCCCATTTGACGCCTTCGGATTGATTGGGCCAATTACATCAATGCCCCACATTGAAAATGGCCACGGCTCAGATAACTGATGCAATTCAGTTGGAGGGACATTTATCTTGTCCCCGTGAATCTGACAACGATGACAGCTTCGCACATGCTAAGCACAATCACTCTCTAAGGGGAACCAGTAATAACCCAATCTCATTATTTTCTTGGCCAACATATGTCCATTCATGTGAGGGCCACATACTCCCCCATGTATTTCTTGCATTATTTGTGTGGCTTCATTTGCATCCACACACCTTAAAGGGACGAGTTATATGATTTTTTGTACAAATTTTCACCGCTAACGAAAAACCTCGAAGCCATTTTCATTAGGTATTTTCGATCGGGAGTGCTTTCTTTAGGGAATTCACGCTTCGGACGTATCTCATGATGTCGTAATACCAGGGTTTGCCGTCGGATTCTTTAGTTATAGTCATGCAGTGGGCCTGTCTTGTCAGGACTTCAATCTTCAAAGCTTATACTTCTAACCCTTTCGTTACTTGCAACATAGATTATAGTGTTGCTAGTGCATCAAAGAACCGGTTATGAATTCTAGGTAGGTATTCAAACGAGACGTCTTGGAATTCTCCTACCAGTTCTTCCAAATAGTCGTGATAAGGCACTAGCTTGGCGTCTCTTGTCTTCCACTCGCCCACGATCGGAGGATAATTAAGGTGGAGTCACCGAACACTTTTAGTTTTGACACCTCCATTCCAATAGCCGCTTGTAGGCCGAGGATGCATGCTTCATATTCGGCTATATTGTTGGTGCATGGAAACATCAATTTTGCAGCCACGGGATAATGTTGCCCATTTGGGGATATCAAGACCGCCCGGTGCTGAACACGACAAATTTACAGCTCCGTCAAAGAACATAGTCCATGTGTCCTCTTCTCTTTATGAAATTCGGTCGTGCGGGAATGATCCTCGCATACTTCTTTAGGGCAATCTGCTAACATATCAGCAATCACCCGACCTTTAACTGATTTTTGCGACATCACCTGGATGTCGAATTCTGAGATCAGGATTTGCCATTTGGCCAATTTTCCCACCAAGGCCGGACAACCGAGCAAATACTTGATTGGGTCACTCTCAGTTACAAGGAATGTCTGGTAATGCAAGGTATACTGCCGGAGTCTGTGTAACACCCATACCAATGCGGCGCATGTTTTTTCGATTTGGAGTAATTTTGTTCGACGTGGTGAACTTTTTACTCAAATAGTAAATGGCTCGTTCCTTCCCATCATGGGGTCCTTTTTGTGCCAACATTGCACCTAGGGATTCACTTGTTGATGGTAAGGTAGAGGGTCAAAGGGTGTCCTGGAGTCGGGGTACTAAAACGGGGTTTCATCGAGTGCTTGCTTTAAATTTTCAAACGCCAGCCGGCAGTCATCATCCCATTTGATTTGTGCATCTTTCCTGAGAAGTTTAAAGAAAGGCTTTGCAGTTTCGGAAAGCTGGGAAATGAATCGCGCAATGTAATTTAATCTTCCCAGGAGACTCCGGACTTCTTTTACAGTCGAGGGAGGAGGTATCTCAAATATCGCTTTAGTTTTTGACGGGTCCACTTCTATCCCTTTACAGCTCACAATGAATCCAAGTAATTTGCCGAAGTTGCCCCGAACACACATTTCGTTGGATTCAATCGCAACTTAAATTGGCGAAGTCGCTCAAATAGTTTCTCCGGGGTCTTCACATGGTTTTCTCCATGTTTGGTTTTAGCGATCATGTCATCGACATATACTTCAATTTCTTTGTGCATCATGTCATGGAAAAGGGTAACCATGGCTCGTTGGTAAGTTGCTCCAAAGCATTTTTCAGGCCAAAAGGCATGACCTTATAGTGGAAAGTTCCCCATGGAGTAATGAACGCCGTTTTTTCCTTGTCTTCCTCCTTCATCTTTATTTGGTTGTATCCCGAGAATCCATCCATAAAAGAGAACAGTTTGAACCCTGCAGTACTATCTACCAGAACATCTATGTGGGGTAATGGGAAATCATCTTTCGGGCTTGCTTTGTTCAAGTCACGATAGTCGACACAAACACGTATTCGACCATCCTTTTTCTTCACTGGCACAATGTTTGCTATCCAACTAGGATATTGCGAGACTTCAAGGAAGCCTACTTCAAGGAGCTTCATTACTTCTTCTTCAATCTTTTTTGACAACTCTGGCTTAGTTCTCCTTAGCCGTTGCTTCTTGGGGGCTGCATTAGGGTTGGTTGGCAAGCTATGCTCCACGATCATTGGGTCGAGGCCTGGCATATCAGCATATGACCATGCGAATACGTCTTGATACCTCTCTAGGAGGGCAATTAAGCTTGCGGCTTCTTCTTTAGAAAGGTTTGCGCCAATCTTTATCTCCCTTGGACCTTCTGTGCTGCTTAAATTGACAATGACGGTGTCTTCAGTAGTAGGGGGCCTTGCTTCTTCGTGGCGCTCCCAATTTCGTTGAATTTCATCGGAATCATCAAGATCATCATCTGAGTCGTCAGAATGGCTACTTACGGTGTTGGTTTGGACCGTTCCCATACCCTCGCCTGCCGCTAGATTACTCTCGAGCGGGCCTGCACCCATTTCCCCTGACGGTCCTTCGTTGATAGCACCCACGAAGAAGTCTTCATACCAGTCACCAGTCACGCCTCCTTGTGCTCCCAACTTTGTGAATTTCAGATCGTCCATGCCTCCCCATCCATCAGGGACGATGCTCTGATGATGGTCATAGAAACCTTGGGGAATTGAATAGGCGACATAATAGTCGAATTTACCACTTGGTTGGCCCAAAGTGTCCATGATTGCCTTTCCTCTATGTGCTTCCTTAGCATGCTCATGGAGCATGGTATGGGTGCTAGGTACCATGAGAAGGTCATCTTTGCCATAACATAGCCACGGGGAGCGGAACGTGAATACCCCAGCATCCAAAAGATCCTGAATCTTGTCTCTCAGGATGGTACAGTCATCTAGCGAGTGTCCTAATTCCCCCGAATGATAGTCACAGTACTTGGATGGATCATAATCAAGGAAGTACTCCGGAGTAGGACGCCTCAGTTCCCTAGAGATTATTCCTTGCTCTAGGAGGATGGGGAAAATAGTGACCATCGATTTAGGAAGAGGCGAATATGACCGCGTGCTTCTTGAGGACTGCGGTAGCCGAGCTCCTTGCCAGATTGTGTCAGTAGGGTCTTCTTCACTTACTTTGGCTACCAACTCCTCATTGTGACGAGAGCGGAATGTACGGGCAGCTTGAACAAAATTTTCTGTCGAGTGGTATATGCTATCGCGTAGTTCATCGACTTGACGCCGAAGCGAGTGAACGAAAAGTTATCGCTGTTTCTTCTAGCTGTTCCTCCTCAATGGCACCTACGAAAAGGTCCCCAAACATGGTGGTCACGTCATCGGCCCTTCTTTCTTTGTAAGTACGGGCTGAGTTATGCTCTTTTGACCCATGCCCAAATAAATGGGAAACTTCATGCTTTCATGGTTGAATTTCTTTGGAACGCCGATCATTTCTTCTTCCTCATGCATCATCTTTGCAGGGCCTGGGAAGGTTTCCTCAAGGCGAGGGTATACAAGGCCGGTCTTCTTTTTTGCTTTTCCTTCACGGTATTGCTCCTGATATCCTAAACCGATGGTGTGAGGTCTCCTCAAGGCTTTGATAGGCTCGCGGATGCCTTGGCTTCCCCTGCCGAGCCCTTGACCCGGGATAAAACCGTATCCAGTCATGATTTTCCCTACCATGATTGCAGTGCTTGATATTTCGGGGACAAGGGATGGAGTCCCTCGAGATTCGTGTATAGTAGACACAAGCTCGAACGATTGATAGCTGGATTCATTTTCGCCACCAGGTTCTACAGAAGGGATGGATGTCTCGTGGTAAATGCGGCAGTCTTCTTCTCCATGGATCGTGATCAATTTTCCTTCAACCACGAACTTTACATTTTTGTGGAGGCTTGAAGGTACTACTCCAGTTATGTGGATCCATGGGTGGCCTAAGAGGAAATTGAATGCGGTGGGGATATCCATTACCTGGAAGAAAATTTTGAATACGGTTGGGCCTATTTGAACGTCAAGCTCAATCTCTCCCCTTTGTTTCCTTCTTTGTTCCATCGAATGCTCGAACGGAAGTCTTAGGAGTTTGGATTCGTGATGTCTCAATTTTAAGACGACGAGTGTTGCTAATGGACATATGTTAAGAGCGAGATCCATTGTCAATCAATACTCGAGCGACGTGAGATGCGTTGCACTTGATCGATATGTAGAGGCCTTTGATATGTCCTCTACCCTCCTCGGGGATCTCTTCATCGAGAAAATGCCATTTGATCTTTTAGAAGGATGGTGCGACAAACTCCTCGAGTTTGTCATGTTCAATCGTTTCGGGGACATGTACTTCACTTAGTACCTTCATGAGGGATTTACGGTGCTTGATAGATGTCGAAGTAATTCCGGTAAAGAGATCTGTGCTGGTGATTTCCGTAATTGTTCCACCACATTGTATTCGCTGGCTTTAACTACGGCCAAGAACTCCTTGGCTTCTTCGTCAGTGACGGGTTTGGCAAGCTGTGTATTGGCCTGAGCATAGGTTCGCCCAGATCTCGTGACTAAGCCAACATCGAGGTTGTAAGACCATGGTACTTGCATTGTTGCCTTCGTATTTGTAGGGGGGGGATCTCAATGACTATAGTCACATACCTGCCGTCGATGCTTGAACTATGGCTCCTTTCCCTTCAAAGACGCCCTCAAGTGGGGTGGAATCCTTCTTCTCCCTCTTTGCGTTTAGTGTGGCAAATTCTTCATCCCAATTGATGAGGACTTGTGATATAGTGGAGACCATGCCGGTGTGGCCAGTGTACACAATTATTCCTGCCTCTATCATTCTTGATACCCTTTCTTTCATTGTTGCTAAGGGTGGTATTTCATCGCCTGAATAATACCTGGTTTCCACTAGCCCTCGATAGATGTCAACAATATGTGCATTGACATTTCTGATTTGGCTGGCTTCAGAACTGAATATCGCGTTTACTTTGTCAGTGTGATCGGGGAGCGGATTGCTTTGGACATTTGGTTTTGCAGTTTGGAATGAGAAGGCCTTAGTATCCAGCAAGTTACGGATCCGATGCTTAAGGACGAAACACTCATCAGTTGAATGGCCTACTTCTCCCATGTGATAGTCACATTTTTTTGACGGGTCATAGCTGGAGAAGTTTTCAGCATTGGGTCGTTTTGGTTCAGTTGAAAGGAGGCTCTTGTTTCGGAGGATTGCCAAAACTTGGGAGGGAGATCCAGGAAGCGGAGTGAATTGTCTTCGGTTGTTGTAGCGGCTGGGGTGGACGGCTATTAGTCTGTTGTTGACTGTGCTTGTCACGAACAGTCGGGAGATGACCGGTGTTTGCGGTGTAGGTGGCGTTGACATCAATCAAGGATTCTTTATCTTTTTTCATGTTGAGCCTTCTGCTGATAGGTGTAGGCTCAGTAAACCAGCCGTCCCTTAAACTTTGTCTCAATCTGCTCCCCCGGAATAAGTTGATTGAATGACTCGGCGATCGTAGTCACCATCCGATTGCGGTATTCGAAAGGGAGGGTTTTGATGAACATTTTCTCAATTCAAAGTCGGTTGGCTCGGGACGATCTCGGGCGGCAAGATTCCTCCATCTAATAGCATATTCTTTGAAAGATTCCTGTTTTTTCTTTTCCGTGCGATCGAGATCCTCACGAGAAGGGGTAATGTCCATTATGAATTTGTACTGCTTGAGGAATGCTTCACTTGCTTCACTCCATGTCTCGATGAGGTTAATGTTCTTTTTGATGTACCATCTCGGGCGGGACCTACTAGGCTTGATTGGAACAACTGGATCATTAAAGGTTCATTATTAACGTCTTTGGGTCATTCGAACCAAATACATCTCGCAAGTGAGCTCTTGGGCATGTCGTGCCATCGTATTTCTCGAACTCGGGCATTTTGAACTTTTCCGGCATTTTGACCTTAGAGTAGATGGAGAGGTCCGTTGGAGTAGGATCTTGAAGACCACTGCAATTGTTTTAGCCTCTCTTCAAGTTTCTCAAGGCGTTTGTCATGCTCGATCTTAGACAAACTGTTGGGCTTTGCTTTCTCAACTATGATTTGGTGCGTATCATCCTCCAATTCGGGCATGTTATCATCGGTATCTCTTCCTTGATCACCTCGGGTAGACGATTGCGGTAACAATACTTCGATTGAGGCTTGGGCGGAGCCAATTTGCCTTGGATGGAATCTATCTGCTTTGAGAGTTGTTGAAGCACATTGAAGACTTGCTTCATTTCACTTTCCATAATCTCGACACGGCTTGGTACATTTTCTTCGGCCATTCTAGCTTTTGGATTTGGTGAATATGACTATGACGTGATTACCTGGTAGCACAGAAAATGGAGAAAACGTAAATGAGGGAAACACATGAAAAACTGGCTTATGGCAAGGGTCGAGTCATTCTTATTTATTAACATGAGATTTATACAATGCTAACAAGAGCTCTTTACACCAGTTAGAACGACCCTAGATATTCACATTAGAAATATTCACATTAAAAGTCCCACTGCCCATTTTTATATGCGATGGGAAGTTCCAGTCTTGTGAAGCCGCTTGCTCCTTCGTACTAGCTTCGAACGTGTCTCCCCGCTTGTCTCCAAGCTCTTTTCAAGAGATTCGATTCGCCCTTGCGGGGTAAGTTTATCAACTACATCGGGGATTACTGGTTGTAGCTCCTTGGGAATTATATGGTTGAGGATGTAGAATGTTGATGCATGATGAACTTTTTCTTGTCCTTTTAACCTTATGGGCACGACGATCTTTTCAGTGTGACATCTACTCCATGCGTTCTGAATTATGCGGATCTACTCCAAGTAGTTGTAGTACGTACGGGTGAAAAAGATTCGGAACAACCCGATTTGAGCGGTGGCGGGATTTCTTGGAGGACCACATATTGACGAGCCACCCTATATGGATAATATGAGGTAGCTCCGGAGAGGCCCGACAACGGGATGGGGTTGTAATAATTAAGCGCAAGCGCGCCTCTCCTACAAAGAACCATTTAGCTCGCCATAGGAATGTCTCGGGGACCGGGTTTTTTAGCAAGTTAATCCACCGAGAATACTCTTCATTGAGAGAATATTTTTCCAAGGTTTGAAACTTTTGTAATGGGTGTTTAAACTCGTTGATTTCAAATATTTGCATGAGGTGCCCAAATCCTTTGATATGGGAAAAGAACCACATTTGTAAAATTTCTGGAGCGGCCCTCATGATTTTTTCTTTTTGGTCCTTGAAACGATGAAGGGATAAAAATGTTTCGGCTAAAACCATGTTCACATATCCTGCTCCAAAAATGACTTGATTTACCACCCATGTGATTGAAGGATTTATAGCATTCTTTCGATGGGGAAAGATAATAAAACCAAAGAATGCTAAGAGGAAGATCTTGGCTTTTTGAGTCATTGATTGTTTTTCAAAGCATTCGTTAAAGATGATAGTGGAAAAGCATTGTTGTTTGCTTGAACAATTTCTCTTACCGAATGATTTTTTAAAAACCGTGATAGACTAACCACGGGTCAATGCCAATTGGTGGCGTGGCAAGCTCGCTTCCCGGGGGCATTCCTATGGCGGAGGCATTGTACTCTTCTAAAGTCGGAGTCGGTTCAAATTTGCCGAACATGAAGGTGGATGTTTCAAGGCACCAGAAATGTGGTAGTGCTTGCATGACCCCAGAGTGGATATTGATTTGGAGCAATGGGAGGAGATGACCGATTCTTGCTTTGACGCATTCTTGGCCGAGCTGATCTAACTGCTTCCACCATCTAAGAAGCTCTCCCTTTGGGGTAGGAATGAACTGGATATCAATTCTTCCCATCGCATATAAGAACGGGAAATACACAACCTGACCCTATTTTTCCACGAACCCGGAAAAAGGCGAGTAAAAGTAAATAAATTACTTTGCTTTTAAAGAAAATGGCAAGCACGAGAGGCATATAGATGCGACGTGTGGCTCGATTTCTAACTCGAAGACTTGGTGAGATTAAAAGGATATCCGCCCGTCGCGGTCTCGCGTTAGCGAAATACCCTTCTAACCTCGGCTAAGAAATTCGGGGAAAAGAAAGGCAACCTCTACATCGCAGTCTCGCGTTCGAGTCGTATCTTTCTTAACACCATCCTAGAAATCCTATGGCGGCCCGGTCCGACGGCCGGGTTGTGTGTGCCATGTGTAGTGTTTAAAACAGTAAAGCATGCACAACGGTTTATAATCACAAGATAATCTATTTTAAGCAAAAATAAAATAAATTTCTAAGCTTTTGACCTGCGTAAAGAAAAAAACCTAAGTCGGTAAAGAATTTAAGCAAGACAAAATTGGCCTAAGTCTTCAAAGTCCCCCGCGGAGTCGCCAAGGCTCGCGACCTCTCTTTTTCCGGCGCCCGCAATCGGGTACGGGCGCCTAAAGAGGCTAATGGCTCGGCTGAATTTAGTTAAGCCCGGACTCTCCCAAGTCCACCAATTCACGACTTAATGGTTCAAGTTTTTAACCTGTAAATCAAATTTTAAATTGGAGTCGCCACTAATCGATTCGGGGTGGGTTGATTAGAAACCCAAGTGAAGTATCGGGAGAAATACTCACTCTGCGCAACCGGAGAAATTAGGATCGGGGACTTGATTACACTAGTTAATCACTAATGCCCTTTCGGTACCTAATCTTGTTTAAACCTTGAGGCTTTTTGGATGTTTGAGAGATTTTCCATGCATTTTTGGGAGGAAAAACATTTTTTAAGTATTTTTCTCATTTTTTGGGCATAAAAGGGATTTTTGGTATTTTTTGGAAAATACAAGTCTTTTTGGTTTTTTCTGAACTTTTTTGGCTTTTTTTTTGGATTTTTGGCATTTTTTGGAAAATACGAAATTTTTTGATTTTTTTGATTTTTCGGAAAATAAAATATTTTTAATATTTTTGGAAAATAAATTATTTTTGATCTTTTCTTGATTTTTTTAGAAAATAAAACATTTTTCAACATTTTTTTTTATATTTTTCGATTTTCTGGAAATTAAAACATTTCTTAATATTTTTTGAAAATTATTTATTAAAATATTATTTAAAATAAAAATTAAAAAAAAAAAAGGAAAAGCTGACCGGGTCGAATCCGCGGGTTGGTCCGACCCGGACCAGCCCGGAACGCATACGCGGCCCGACTCAGATTTTTCTCCCTTTTTTCTTTTTCCAAGCCCAAACCTATTTTTTTTTGGCCCACTTCACAACAATTGGGCCCAACACAACCCGGCCCGACGCGTGCAAGCCCGACCCGGAGAAACCCTACCGGAAACGGAGGAACCGGGTCGAAAGGACCCGGAACCCGGACTCGGTTCCCGGCCTCTTCTCTCCTTCGTTTGTTCGCGGCGCACGGGAGGGACCGAGGCGTAACCGGGCGAGACGGCGACGACGCGTCGACGACGGACTAGACGGCGATGATGGCGGCGACGGCGACGACGGTGGAGACGACGATGACAATCCGCTCGGCGGGACGACCGACCATGGGTCCGAGATGGGGGTTTCAGTGGCGGCACGATTCGAAAAGAGGGAAGATGCGACGGCGGCCATACGACCGGCGGTGGTGATGGTTACCGTTACCTGTCTGTGACGAGGTGGCGAACGGTGGCGGTGACGGGAGGTAGTGACGTCGGTGATGGCGGCGACGGCGACGCGGCTCGGCGGGGGGTCTCGGCTTCTCAGATCTGGTCCTTCGAGACCTCCTCTCTCCGGCTTCGATATTCTATGGCCTCAGTTTCTCCGGATCTGGCCCTCCTCTCTGATTTCTCTATCACTCAACCTCCACACGCTCGGATCTCTCCCCTTCGGGCTCGCTTGCCGCCGGCCTCCCCCGAAGTCTCTCGGAGGGAGGTCGATCGAGCTTCGCGACCCGATTTCTCGCGTGCTCGCTCGTTGATTCTCCCGAAGTCTCTCAAGGGAAGATCTCCGAGTTCGCCGTGTTCTTCGACGGAGATGGTGCCTCGCTATTTATAGGCGAGGGGCGGCGGTTGACGGGGATTCGACCGCCGGTCTTCGCACGCCGAACGGACGCCCGCGGCCGAACCGGCGTCCCATCCTCGCTCTTCCAACAAAGCGTGCTCGGCATTGAAGGCAGCCATTAATGGCGCTTGAGATCTGTCATCTCCGGCCAACGTCGGCCTACCCTCCTCGGCCATAGGTTGCCTCCAAGCGCGTGAGTTGCGGGCGTAGGGGGAAGAAGGAAGAAGGAAGAAGGAAGAAGAAGAAGAAAGGGGCCGGGCTTTTGGGGGAAAAATGGCTGGGCCATGGGCCTGCGTGGAAAAGAAAAAGAGGGGGCTGGGCTGGCTTTTGTGTTTTCTTGGTTTTTACTATATATATATATATATATATATATATTTTATCCGAAGGAAAAACAAAAATTAAAAGAGACTAAGGTCTAATTTAATAAACCTAATTATAATTTAGGTGTCAACAACCGGATGATAGTCTCACTGTCTAAAAACAGGTTTCGACTCGGAGGAAAGTCTCACCGTGTACAAACGGATTTTGATCGGATGATAGTCTCACCGTGTAAAAACGGGTTTTGACTGGGAGGAAGGTCTCATCGTGTACAAATGGGTTTCGACTGGATGATAGTCTCACTGTGTACAAACGGGTTTTGACCGGACGATAGTCTCATCGTGTACAAATGGGTTTCAACCGGATGATAGTCTCACCGTGTAAAAACGGGTTTCGACTGAAAGGAAGGTCTTATCGTGTACAAACGGGTTTCGACCGTGTGGTTTAGGAAAAGCCACAAATCCCATGGTTTAAGGATAAATCCACCAACCTTGTGGTTTAAGGATAGACCCACAAACCGTGTGGTTTAGGAAAGCCACCAACCCCGTGGTTTAAGGATAGACCCACGAATCGTGTGGTTTAGGAAATCCACCAACCTCGTGGTTTAAGGATAAACCCACCAACCGTGTGATTTAAGGATAGACTCACAAACCGTGTGGTTTAGGAAAGCCGCCAACCCCGTGGTTTAAGGATAAACCCACCAACCGTGTGGTTTAAGGATTGTCACGACTTCTTTTTTCCATTCGGGGAAAAGAAAGAAAGGTTTAGGGGTATTTGCCTAAAGAGACGGACCAACGGCCCTAAATTAGGCATGGGCTCTCCCAAGCCCATACCTCGCGTAACATTGGATTTTGAATTTTAATTCTTAACAACCTATGTACTTCTAGGAGTTGCCACTAGCCTATTAGGGTTGGCTAGAAACCAACCGAGATATGGGAGTGTTGCCTCGATTACTACGCAACCAGAAATTTCTAGGAACGGGGATTTGTTTACACCAATGTTTCTATTAGAGCCCTTGCGGTACCACTAACTTGGAATGTTGTTTATCTAAATGGTCACACAATCTTGATTACCAATTATAATTTTTACGAAACCACTAAGTGTCCATGCAAATGTTTTTGTAGGTTTTTTTTAGTCTAAACTAATCCTAACATAATTTAGAAAATAAATTTACACTCGAATTATTGAAAAGCGGTGCGGTAAATAAACATCCAAGAAATTGAAAGGACTTGAAAGTAATGCAGAAAATAGAAACCCGATACAAGTCGGGCAAATAATATTACATAGCCTTGTTATCATGCCCCGGGACAGGACCCCCGTGAGCGAAATGAGAATTTAAATATGCATGATATTACCCTAAATACACGAAACTACTCTAAATAATTTGAATCTATGGAAAATAGAGTATTTACAAAAAAATGATTATAAAATATCAAAATGGCATTAAATTAGGAAAAATAACCTTATAAAATTAATAAATTTTCATATATGTCATTTTCCTTAATTTGATGCCATTTATCACTTATATATTTTTTGAATTTTTTTGGATTTTTTTAATTTTTTTTAAATAATAATAATAATAATTTCTTAATCCGATATACGCTAACATTGAACAACACAGCACATAAATATTACAATAATAGAGCTTAAATCGACCGTTTCAAGGTTGAAACTTGGTTCCAACATTTTATCAAATACTTGGCTTGCATCAAATCACCTCAAAACGTCTTCATCGGGCCATGTTCGTGGCCTTCAATCTTGACACATAAGCAATCTCATGCGGAGGTAAAGTATCAAGATTATACTATCACATGCAAGGAACATGTTTAACTAGAAATCACAGCCTAGAACATGCAAAAACCGAACTGAAAACGGTCTTCAACATGCGGGTTAGAGCTGTTTTGCAAAACTGGTAATGAACCCAAGTCAAACAACCATGCCAAATGCTCAGATTGAAGCTCCGACAACCATCACATGCCATATCTATATGAAATATTACTCCATCTAATTGAAAATAGGTAACACTTACTTTCAAATGCAACAAACATCATCGAAAACGATCAACCGAACGCATCAAAATGAACTCTCCAAGAAGCATCCATGCATGATCTATGCTGGCCAACCATGTTTTAATGTGGTTTTTGGCTCATGTTATAGATGGTTTCATGGTTCACAATGAGATTTAAAGACTAAACCGGGTTGTCCTATGCATCATTTGTACTCCCATGTAACATTCATCAAAGTCACAACGAAAAAAAAAGCATGCAAAGGGGAGTAACAAGTCAAGCATGTAGGGGCATTGAAGAGGTTTTAAACACCTAGAAAAATTTTAGCTTCAGAAATCAGCTCTTCAGACTAGTTTCCTTCCCGATTTTGGTGATCAAAACATGTTCAAACTTGAACAAAAATACATCTAGAATGCTTACCTTGCTTCCTAGTTTCTTTTTCAAGTGACTCTTGGCCAAGGAAACCACGAAATTGTCTTCTGGAAGCACGCGAAAGTTGGTTCCTTCAAGCTGAAAGTGAGATCTGCAGAAGAAAAAGTGACAACGAAGCTTTTCGTTGACTTCCAAAACTAGACTTCCAAACCTTCCTTGTTGGCCAAGTTAAAATCAACCTAAACTATATGTATTATAGTTTGTCGTGTAAGTCATGATTTTCCTCATTTGTCTCTCAAGTTTCTCAAAAGCACTCGCTTTTCCTCACTCGTGACCAATCAGGCTCAACACTTTTAGAAAATTTTTCGGACTTTCTAGGCCCGCTAGGAGGGCACTGTTTCGGGGGAATTTAGGAGGCTTTCCCGATCTCCATTTGGGACGTGCGACCTATGGTTGGAAAGATCTTTGAATGAATTTTCACTCTCTAGTTGAAGGTTTTGGCTAATTTTGGCCGTAGGTATGTGAAAATCTCACTTTTCTCTCTCTAGGTCGATTTGGAATTTCTGGGTTTCTCTCTTCTGGAGTTGCTTCTAAAGGTGTGTTTGGGGAACGATTCCGAGCCCCTCTCTCGTGTTTCCCGTCTCTTTTCTCTTATCCCTCAAAACGAGCATGCTTCATAGATCTTATCCACTGCCTTAAGCAATCTCTTCCCCGGCTTTTTGCCCTCCTGCCAAGCCTACCAATTAAGTAGTCCACCCACTCTCTGACTTAGTCAAAATTTTCCAATTTTGTAGATGTTGAGTGTGCTGATTTTGCTGCGACTTTCCCGTGCTTCCAGCAACTTATCCCTGGCAAATTTCCGTCCACTTGCACTATTCATTACGGTCTTCCATCACGTGCAAAGATCAGGCCGGTTGGACAGCCAAGGAGGATATGGTGGGGCCACCAAGTTGCTTGCTCAACAACTCTGACTTCAAACCAACTTGTGGACTAGGATTTGTTAGCTGGTTTAGGTGCTTTAATTCATGAATTTGGCTGCGATTTTTGATCAATTAACAAGCTCATGTATAGTAGTTTAAGATCTTAATCAGATTTTGCAGTTTTGCCCACCCAAGTTTGCAAAAAAAATCCCTCAAAGTTGGCCATTTTCTTGTCAGAAAATACCCGATTCAATACAAATGTGGTCTTTTTGGCTCAATTTGATTGATTCGACTTGGCGCAAATTCAATTTCAACTTAATTGATGACCAAGATGATGATTTAAGGGCTCGGGCGCAAATTTTGCAAATTTTGCGAATTGGTCCCTCAACTTTTGAAAATTACATTTTGGCCCCAATTTGCCATTTGAATTCCAATCTGACCTCTTGGGCTTGGCTAGTCATATTTAGATCATTGGCCCCAACATGCTCTTCTCTTTTTTTTTTTTTTCGATTTCTTTTTTTTTTAATTATTATTATTTTTTTATAGGAAAAACGTCTTTCATTTAAAACACTATATTAAACACCTAGATAACTTATATGCAGGAATTTGACATGAAATATTTTTGGGCAAAAATTTAGGTGTCGACAAGGATAGACCCATCAACCGTGTGGTTTAAGGATAGACTCACGAACCGTGTAGTTTAAGGATAGACCCACGAACTGTGTGGTTTAAGGATAGACCCACCGGCTGTGTGGTTTAAGGATAGACCCACAAACCGTGTAAATGACATGGTTTAAGGCTGACCATGAACCTTTGGAAATGACATGGTTTAATGCTAACCATGAACCTTTGGAGATGGCATGGTTTAAGGTTGACCATGAACTTTTGGAGATGGCATGGTTTAAGGTTGACCATGAACCTTTGATTTTTAGGGAAGCACCCGTTAATCCCTTGAAAACTGCATGGCTTCACTGAGGAATCCTGTGAAACTCAACTTGGGCAAATGTCATTAGGGACGTCGTATTAGAAATATTGCAGCATTAATTAAACAAGCTAATCAAACTAAGTCTGACTGCTTTGGAAAAAACATTTTATTTCAATTAGTATCATGTGGTGCAAAATTGTTATCTTGCTCGTAGATATATCATTGATCATCAAATTATCTAGGAGTCAAGTTTTTATCAAGACGGTCACGACTTGTGAAAAAGGCTCATTAAGCATGCAAAACTAGAGCTTCTTAGTCAGAAATGGCTTCTTATGCACTTTCGATAAAATGACTGTTTGATCCCATCCATTCATGTAAGAGATAACTGGTTGCTGAGAGTATCTCACATAGCCCAGATCAAAGGCTTTCAGAAACATTCGCGATGAGCACAATATGATCGATCAAGAAGGTCTTTTGAAAGGACCGCAATATAGGCTTGTTTAGTGCTTACACAAAGGAATTATTACTTTGAGGCCAGTAAAGGAACATTTGTCATTATGTTCATCGGGTTTACAAGTCAAGAACTTTGAAGATAAGACAGGATAGAATTACCTCTTGTCCTTCAAGTGATAGCTTTCTTTGTGTCATTCTCATTTTCATTCAAACCATCCCAATCAGAAGAGACTTTGGAAGGGGGTTGTGATGTTGGTTTGGAGAGGCTTGAAAAGCTTAAAATTTTCAATAGGATTTTTAAGAGTCGATGATCATTATGGCATCGTGACCAGGTCACTCGACCTTTCGAAGGCATTTGGCTTTTGAAACGCTGCACATCTCGAAAGTCCCTTGACTAATCATTTCTACATGGGAGCTTTGCTCCTTTATCTAATTTACTTTGCCCTTTGCGATGATGATTTTTTCTTTTTTCACCGGCACTTGGATTTTGATAATTTTTCTTTCACATAAGATACAGCCTTTTGGCTCTTTTTCTTGACGGGCATTGGCCTTGCTTTTACCAGGCACACTACTTTTTCATGCCTCCTAGTTTGTCAAACTTTTTGCTTTTTGAACTTTTGTAGCTCTTATGACTTTCGAGATGCTTTTCACATTTCCTTGTGATTGTCAATTATATTTGGTCAATTCTTATGCCTTGCCCCAGTGAAGGGAGATGATCACCGCTCGGGATTCAGAAATGAATAATCAGGCCCAAATTGGTTATAACAATGGGTATCGGTGTTTGGGTAGAGAAGGAAATGCTCTTCTTCACCTTGGGATGAGTCAAGCTCTGATGAGAATTCTTCTGAAACTACCACAAGGAGATTGATGTAAGTGAAAGTAATAGAATCTTTCTCAACCTTTCGTTTTACAACACGACCATAACCTTCTATGTTGCCCCAATGTAGGGTCGTTCTCAATAGGGGTACTTTAAATGATCATCTTTTTTTTTTTTCATCCCAAAGGGGTAACAAGAGATCAGTGCAATGCTTGGAGTTGATGAAGGAAACGCCTTTATCATTTTGATCTTTGCGCTCAATGCGAATGAATCATTCGTCCTAAGAGAATGTCTCTTTTCACTCAACTTTCAAAAGTGTTTGAAGGACGTGTTTGGAAATTAGCTTGCCTTTCTTCATCCTAAGCACTTCTTGTTTGGCATGGTTAACATTTCTATTTCACTCTGCCGAGATCATTCGAGTACATCAATCTCCATAGGGAACTTTGATTCAAAATGAATAATCCACAAGACGAGAAAACAATTTTGAGATAGAAAGGATGCTCAAAAGGTTTGTAATTTTTTTTTCTTTTCTCAATTATTATTCATTTTTTTTTGTCTCTAGGAAAGCCCAAAATTTCTCTTTTGTAATGGAAATTCTCTTTCTTTCTCTTTTTTTTTTTTTTTAACTTAAAAAAAAACTGAGAAGAAGGGTACTTACCTGCAGCATGGCGACCCGATAATCCTGTAAAGAATGTAAAAGAATATGTTAGTGCAAAGATCTTTAGGGATTGAAATGTTGGAAACGATACATTATTATCCTTCACTCGCTTTCATCCTTTTGGCGCTAGCATCTCTTGGATTCACCTTCGTAGATATCTGGTGACTCAACAATACCCCTCCATTGCATTTGCCTTTAAGTGTTTGATGTTTTCCTGATTCCTTGGTAGGAGGCGCCGCTTCTGCGGTTAGGTGTAACCTTTTTTTTTTTTTTTTTTATCACCCTGTAAGAAAGGGAGATGAAATTAGTTATCTCTATTCTTAGTTAGGTTTAACTAAGGAATGATACTTCCTTCTTGATGAATTTGACAATGTTGTTCCAGCACACTTTGTTTGTGGGGAGATGAGAGATTTTTTCTTTCTAAATCAAACGTTGCTGTACCACTCTTTATTTGACAATCCTTTGTTATGTTCAAACCCGTCCTATATCAAAGAAAAGGACATGTCATTTTTTTATGCTGAAGAGAAATCAAGTTTAGGAACGAGATACATCCTTTTCAAAGTCAAGCGATCAACATCCCAATGTATCTCTCATGGAGGAAGGGATAATATTGCCCCTTTGTTTTATCATTTGAATATTTCTTTGTTTAAGATGAACGTGACTCAATAATGCTCCATCGCATTTGTTGGAATGTTACAAAACTCGGCACTCTTCCTTCGAATTCGCCCTTTTAGATATTTGGCAACTCCTTTCATTTGTCTTAGCATACAAAGTGAACGAGATCGATGGGCTATTTTGGCACCTAAGGCATCTCCAAATAAAGAAACCTCCCTGAACGGAATTCCATTACGTTCCGCCTCTATTAGAAGATTGGCGCCAATGAAGTATCGACGCAATCTTGCTCCTTGAGTTCCATGAGCCCCAAAAAAGTGACTACGTGAAGAGAGGGCATTAAACAAATTTTTCTTGAGATGCATTTTGGAAGGTAAATGTATAGGTTCACTAAAAACACTTCTGAATTTGCTCTTTTTTTTGTGTTTAAAAAAAAAATGATGATTTCCGAATTCCATCATTAAAAATGTGAGTCGCACGATTTACAAGAGCATCAATTGGATTTGCAAATCAAAAACCAAAATGGAAAACATGTTTCTTAACAAGAATAAAGACTGATAAAATACAAGAGACTCTTTTACAGATGAAAGTAAAAAAAAACAACTCTTGTCCTCGCTCTAGAATTCACTTCCTTGAATGGTCACCATGAGAATGTCAAAGAGCATCGTGCATAACCTGCAAAAAGACGACAATGTCAATATGTTAATAAGAGAAAATGATATTTTAATGATGTCGCTTCTTACAATAAAATCGAGGCGACGATACATGCCCCACAATCCTTATTACAGGACTTTAATATTTCGCCAATATTTTATCATAAGAGAAGACATCATTAAAATTATCAATCCACGGCCATCAATCGAATGTCCACTTTTATTCCAAAAGTTTCGTATGCAAAAGTGTCATTGATTTTTGAAAGATTGATTTGTGATTTTACTCCTAAAAAATGAAGTGATTTCTATTTTGAGGAATTTGTACACAAAATGATTTGCATTATAGTCCCAAAATATGAGAACGAGAAAATTCGATAAAAAACACAATTTCAATTTTTGTGCCCCAATATAAAATCACAACTTGAAATTTTTTTTTTTTCAAAATGATTTTGAGCCCATAATTAGAAATTTAAACAAAACCATGTGTTCAACAGGGCCAAATGAAAATACTTAGAACTTGCATTCAAATGCTCACTTGTCAAAAGTGATTGCCAATTTTTCAATCATAAGCTTGCATCACCGAGGGCATTCGATTGATTTTCGCGAATTTCAAGACAAAAATGCAATACAAAATGAACAAATAAAAAGGAAACTAACACTTACAATGGGTGCCAACCTTTGTTCTTTTTTTTTTTTTATACATAGACATGCACATGAGATATGGTTCGATTTCTACTCTATATGGCTTAAAATGAAGCCATAGGATCACCAGATCAAACCAACAAGGTCGCAGCTGGGTCGGGTTACCCATGACTCCGGCTTCGTCAAAGAACCAACCCGTGTCGCGTGGTTGCAGACCGGGGTGGGTACTTTCTACATGAAGAAAGAAATCTCGGGGTTGAGGTGGGCGACTTGTACTATGTGGTTGTAGTCGGAGTGGTATCCACCTCATCACCATCCTAAGTGATCCTATGCGGCCCGGGTCCGGCAGCAGGTTGTGTGTGCTATGGTATAGTGTAATGCAGGAAACGCAGGCATGATAATTTATAAGCAATCAACACTTCATACATAAAAAATAAACCATACATTCCTACGCCTCACTGCAAGACAAATGTGAGCAAACACTTCTCCTTATACCTCCCATTTTGCAAAAAAATTTAACACTTTTAATGTTAAGGACGTATCTGGAATCCTCGTTGCCCAAACAAAAATATTTTTGAACAAGATTAATTTTGGCCTAAGTCCTCTAAGGTCTAAAACCAAGTCCCCAATGGAGTCGCCAAGCTGTCGCGACCAACCCTCGGGGGAAGGGAACGGGTTTAGGGATATTACCTAAAGAACGGGCCTAAGGCCCATGATTAGGCGCGAGCTCTCCCAAGCCCATACCCCGCGTGACATTGGGATATTCTTAAGAAATTTTGCACAAGAGGAGTCGCCACTAGCCTATTGAGGTCGGCTAGAAATCAAGTGAGGCATGGGAGTGTACCTCACTTCCTACGCAACCAGAGAATCTAGGATAAGGGACTTGATTATACTAATTGACTAATTAGTGCCATTTCGGTACCTAATCTTGTTCATTTAAAATAAATGATTTTTGTCAGGCAGCTTGAATTGATTTTATGCTTATCCACTAACATCTAAAGTGATCATACATGTGCGCAATCATTAAAGTAATAATTATTGCTATCAAGGTCTTAATTACAGTAAAATTAAACACGTGCAATTAAACATATTAGATACATAAATAAAACATGCAACATAATTAATATACGAGCAAATAAAGGTCTAATCACACTAAAATAGCAATACACGGCAAGTCCTAATTAAACCCCATCATTTTAGATCTTTCAAAATTTTTAAATTTTTTTTAAATTTTTAAATTTTTAAAGAAAATATTTTTTAAAATTTTAAATATTTTTTAATTTTTAATTTAAAAAGGTGAACTGGGTTGGGTTCGGTTCAACCTAACCCAGTCAACGCGGATTGGGTTCGATCTCCAACCGGACCCGGGTTCGGTCCAAATGGGGGGTCGGCTGAATCGGCCCGACCAGCCTTGGTCGGGCTTTTCTTTGGTTCGGATTAGGCCCAACCAGCGGGCCTAATTTGGTCCAATCTCTTTTATTTTTTAAAAAAAGAAGCCCACAATTCCCCAAGTTCCTAAGCCTACTAGTCCACAAGTCTATAAGCCCACAAGCAAAATAGCCCAAATCCAAAATCGGCCCGAATAGCTCAAAAACCCTACTTAGTTTGCGACCTGCGTCGACCCGATTTTTGGCCGAAATCCTAGGTTTTTTGGCGACGTTGACGATGGCGGTAATGGGCTTGATGATGGCGGCGGAGCGTAGCGGGTCGTCGCGGGCGGAGGTGGGCAGCGCTTCGATGTGGTGGCGAGCAGCTACAGGGCTCGCGGGTTCGAGCAGAGACGGTGGCAGCAGCGGCGGTGTCGTAGCTGGGCGAAGGCAGGCTGTTGGGGACGGCGTTGGGAGGGCAGCGGCTTGGACGGCAAACGGCAGCGCCGCCACGCCCTCCTCCCCCAGATCTGGCTTGTTCGGGTAGTAATGGCATCGGCTTCGCGGGTTGTTGGTGTTGCGAAGGGCCGAGTAGCGGCGGTCGGCGACTCGAGTGGTAAGGGACGCCAGGTTGGAGGCGTGAGCGCGGCAGAGGGGGCTCGGCGGACGCGGGATTTGCAGGCTGCAAGTGAGGCGGAGCAGATGCAGGTCGGCGCTGATTGCTGGCAAGGCGGCGATTCGGCTTCTCTCGGTCTCGAGCTCCCCTCCCTCTCTTTGCCAAGCTCTCTCTCTCTCTCCCTCTGGTTTTTCTTCTCTCTCTCCTTTGCTTCCCGTGTTTCTCCCTGTCCTGCTCGAGTTCCCTTCAGCTCTCCCCCGGGTTTTCTCCATCTAAGGTTTCACCATGAAGATGGAGGAGGGAGAAGGTGGCATGGGCCGGGCCAAGTTGAGATCCGGCTCGGCCCCTTCCGTGTCTTCTTTTTTCTATTTTTTTGTTGTTTTTGTTGTTTTTGTTTGTTTTGTTTTTGTTTTTTTTAAACGACTAATTCCTAATTTTGTAGACAATTAAATCCTAAATGAAAAATGAGAAAATTTAGGTGTCAACAAATGTTAGTTGAAACATTGGGTAGATGGATCACAAGCAATATCTGCTGTTGGAAGATATGCATCGATTGCTCGTGATATTCAATGGAAGATTTGATCTGATTTGATCTGATTACTTCCATTCATTGTATACACCTTGTATTATATCTACAGAGGGCTGTACATTTTCAAACTATTGAAGAGAATACAGAAAACTCTTTTCTTCAATCACGATTCCTTCTATATCTTCAACTTCTTTCATGGTATCAGAGCTTTCAGGCTTCTGACCTAGCTTCCGCCTCGACCTTCTGCCAGAGGAATGACCTACAAAACATATTACCATCTAGCATAAGAGTCACTCAAAAAGAAGGAATTTTCTTCACTTACCGTGGCCACCCTGCAAGACGAAGCTCTTGCTACCGGCAACCAGCCTATTAAAGAAGTTACCTCTCAGATCTCGCAAGTCCAAAATCCACCTGTGGCATTTCCAGCAATGGAGCAATAACCATCCTAAGCCCAACCCGTACAATGGCGGCCCACACAGACTCAACTCAATATGGGGCAACCCATGATGGGCTAACCTTACCAATGGATACCTTATCCTCTATACCTTGGGCCAAGCCCAAGTTCATCATCGCCTAGATATGTGGGCCACCAGAGCCACGTCCAAATCGATGGGAGCCTGCCAGCCATGAGTGGAGCAAGCCCAACCACTAGATTGGAGCAGACAAGTGGGTCAGGTGAACCAGGTATGAGAACAAATCCCTATCCAGGATATTTTAATGCGGGTTGTCCGATCGGGTCAAGTGAATTGGGTTTAGGGGCAAATCCCTACTTGAATCTCACGCTCGGGTTCCTGCTGTTTCTAGCAGCAGCTCTCACCGGATGACCAGAACCCAGTGACCCTCTATTCGTTTCCATCGCCGACGGACTAGAACTGCAGCTAATTAGCCAACAGCTGATTGGGCTAGAAAGGGTGTTTTTGTTTGTGTTTCTTTTTTCTGTTTATGAACACAAATTTTGTTTTTTTGTTTCTAGGAACAAAAAAAAGAACAGAAACGTGTTTGTTTGCATTTTTATTCCAAACCTATTTTTTTGTTTCCGGGAACAAATTTGGAACAAAAACAAGAAAAACTTGTTTTTTGTTTCTGGAACACTTTGGAGAAATAAATTTTCTCTCTCTTTTTTCTCTTCTTTTTCTTGTCTTCTTTTTTCTTTGGCCGATCGCTGGCCTTGGCCATGACCGGTGAACGGCCGTCGAGGGTCGGCGACCTCGCCAGAGCATCGCCGGCCCCTGGTGAGGCTCGGGCTTGCCCAGATTTGGCGAGGCCAAGCTTGGCTAGCCAACCAGGGTGAGGCTCGACCTCACTGAGGGCCGGCGATCGGCTAAAAGGAAGAAAAAAAAGGAAAAAAGAAAGAAAAATAAGAAAAATACAATAAAAATATTTAAAAAATTAAAAGAACACAAATTTACCAAACATGTTTCTGTTATTTTTCTATTCCAGAACAAGTTTTCTAAACACGTTCTTCTATTCAAAAATTGTTTCTCGGAACAAAAACAATTTTTTCTATTTATATTTCCTGGAACAATTTTTTAACAGAAATGTTACCAAACACACCCAAAATTACCCCAGGTGGTCGTAGGAGTTCTGGCTCGCCCTGGTAAGATTCCTCGACGGAACCATTCCAGTCCCTCTTAATGAACACCTAGCCCGACTTTGGAGGAAGTGCAATCGACTCATCCGAACTTGGATCGGAAATTGCATCTCTCCAGAAGTCACGACCAGACTTCCACCGATAGGGGATGCTAAAATCATGTGTTGAAACATCAAAGAGATGTACGGTAAATTGAATCAAGCAAAATTTTTTACCCTAATGTAGGAACTCAGTGAGCTCAAGCAAGGGAACATGACGGTCACAGCTTGCTTCAACAAGCTCTTGTCACTATGGAATGACCTCAAAGCGGCTAAAGAAAAGTTCAAGAGACCAAAATCCCCCATTAGACAATACAGATCTATCAAAGACAGGGAGAAAGCCACACGCTTTTTGTTAATTTTGAACGAGTTATATCTCACCTTTCGCTCTCAGATCCTCGCCATGGATCCAATACCACCGATCGGATGGATCTTCCAACTGGCTGTATAGGGAGGAGAGCTAGCAGCTTGCGTCGCCGAACATGCAAAGAACAGTGAAAGCATAGACCTTGCAGTTCACAGAGAATGGCGAGACGGGGCCAACAAAACCCTAGCGTGAGAAAAGGAGAACAGAGGCATGCTAGGGTTCAGTGGAGACACGCGTTCCTTTAAAAAGGAAGGAACTGGCGAGGCCTCCGCCTCACCAGATCCGACGAGCTCGAGCTCGCTCGACGTCGGCGAGCTCGAGGCTCACTTGGCCGGTTGTCGGCCATCGCCGTGTTGGCGACCGGAAGGAGGAATGAGAAAGAAAAAAAAAAAAGAAAAAAAAGAAGAAAGAAAAAAAAAAGGAAGAAAAAGAAAAGAGAAAATAAAAAAAAAAAAATTATAATTTCAATTTTTATATAAAAACATTTTTATAAAGTTAAAGAGGGAATGGAGAGATTATAATGTTTTTTGTTGAAAATGAGTTTTCAATCTAACTCATTTAAAAACCAACTTAAGACCCACCTATCTTAAACATTTAATTGTGAAACCTAGTTAACTATCTTAAACACTGGGGGTTCGCCCTAGTGGCCACCCTTCCAACTTGGAAGGGGGAGGTGAGGGGTTCAAATTTCCACATTCTCAGGGGGGATTAGGGTGGGGACAATTTCATTTGAGGAGTGGGTTTTGACTCCCACGCCCTGCAAGGAGGCAGGACAAAAGTCTGAGAGTGAATGTTAGAGTAAGCTTAGTGTAGGCACGACAAAAAAAAAAAAAAAAAAAAAAACAAGTGACCAATTTATGACCCATTTAAGATTTAAATAGGTCATAAATGGGTCTATGACCCATTTTAACACCTCTAATTTTGACCAATTGCTGCACCATAGCGCATGCTCAGGAGTTTTTCATCTCTCGATTGTTAAGAGAAATTTTGGATGGAGGGTTAATGATAGTAAATTTGGGACTTAAGTAAAAGTTGGTAGTTTTTTATGAAATAAAAAAAAATTTAAGGTAGAATTGAAATTAGACCTAAATTTTGAAATTTTTTTTAAAAGATAAAAAATATATTATGGTAGAATTGGGGTTAAGCTTAAATTTTAAATTTTTTTAGTGTATTAGGTGCAGAAAAATATGATGAAAGACTTTACATCCATCTAGAAATTTCAGATGCTTATGGAAAATTAGAAATTAATTTTTGGCAACCCCTTTACAAAGATAGTCCTTCTCATCTAGAGGTGCATTGACACTTAAATTTTGGCAACCCCTTCATTCATTTATTATATAGAAAATTAGAAATTAATTTTTAACCCCTAAACAAAATTATTAGAATTAAATTGCATAACATATAATTTTAGGAGCATTTTTTATTATTACATTTACATTGGACTGGTGACGGATGTATTTAAATTGATGGTTTAGAACTTTAATTTGACGAGTTGGGCTGAGTCCACGAAGAGAGGGAATTGACCAAAGCTTGTTATTCTCTGAAGACCGAAAATTGACTTATAAGGAATGATGATTTGATATTTTCGGAAATGATTCGTGTTATTCTTTTAATATTTGGAAAATCTTTTATATATTTATGTGATATATACATTGAGTGATATATTTCGTAGTAGATTGGGAGATTTCGAAATAATAAGAGGTAATATCATGCTCGGAAGCGTATTTGATCTTGAGCAATATATCTCACATATTCTTACTGTATATTTGGTCAGCGCGAGGGCAAGAAATTGCCTATTGTCTGACCCATTCGTGAAGAAAGAATTGAGTGTTGTGCCCTAGATTGTCGGTGGACATGAATAGAACGGGAAGTCAACATTATTTTCGTGATATTTTGGTGCCCATTGTTATTAGGGTGAGCACGGTTCCCGGCCGGTTCGGTTCCCGGTTCTAAAGAGACCGGTTCCGGTTCCGGTTCCCAGAAAAAGGGAACCGGGAACCGGAATCGGAACCGGAACCGGTCATAATTAAAAAAAAAAAAAAAACCTAACGTCGCTCCCGCAAGATTTCCCCTCCTCTGCGGATTCTTCCCCCACTTTCCCTTTCTTTTCTCTCTCTCTCTCTTTCTTTTCTCCCCTTTTCCCTTGTCATGTCACTTCCTGCCCCCCCAACTTTTTTCTTTTCTTCTCTCTCTCTCTTCTCTTTCCCCCTCTCTCGGCCGAAACCCTACCCCTTCTTCTTATTCTTCTTCCTCCTCCTCTTGTTGGCTACTGCTTCACCCACCACCACACCGCTGCCCCACGCCCTACTCACCACCACCTCTTGGCCACCGAACCACCACCACCCACCACTCGTCCGACAAGCCGTCTCGCCGTTGAGCCCGACGAGTTGTCACGCCGTCCACGCCGCCCCTCGCCGCCGTGAGCCACCGTCGCCATCCCCAAGCCACCGTCACCACCTCTTGCCGTCACTTGCTCGGCCGTCCAGGCCGTCGTTGCTCCAAACCGCCACTGCCACCGCCTCCGCCAGAACCGAGCTCTTCCTCCGTCGGGGAAGTTGAAGCCCTCGAAGATCGATTTGGCCTCGAACGATTCGATGGCGAAGTGCCGGTGGCCGGGCTTCGCGAACCTCGCTCGCGGCGTGATGAATGGGATGGCCTCGTCGAGGTTCCAGTTCGCCGCCTCCATCTCGCGAGCCATGGCTTTCGCGAAGAGCCTCACGGATCGTAAGGCGTAGTGGAGGGCTTGGGCGAAGTGGGTCGGGCTCAACGACGCGAGCTTGAAGCCGTCGAACAGGGGCAAGACGTTACTTGCGTTGAGCTTCTTCTCCGACGACCGGTTCTTAGAGACGAGCTCGTTGAGCTTCTTCTCCGACGACCGGTTCTCTGTTATTTCATTTCTTTCTTTCTTTTTTCAATTCTATTCAGCTATTGTATTGTTTTTGATGCTCCAGCGACTGCCAACACAAGTTTCTGCTTGATGTGGCACCCACTTCTTGCCCACTCAAATCAAGAGCGAAATGCCAAGCCTATGCCGACGCCGCACTTCAAAGTAACATAACAAGGTTTAAGACCTCAAATCATCCCTAGTAGAACCTATGTTTGAAACCTATGATTTTTATAGTACTAAGTGAACATGCAAAATCTTGTCTCAATCTCATCTTCAATTGTCACAACACAATCAAATCTCATCATATAACATCTAAATCACAAATCTAAACATGTGATATCAACTTAGGATTCGAATCCTAGCCCCGATCGACTAACTAGATCTTGCCTAATCGGATTCAAGTTTTGGATATCTACCTTTATGCAATTTTGATGGAACAAATTCGATCAGATGACGATCAAAGCACTGCTATGCCTCCTGATAGTCAAGGATTGTTGAAAGAACGCCGAGTGACACTGGAGTGGTTGGATCAGTGTCGATTGGACCACCGGTTCACGGTTGGAAAGGATTGGGTCCAAACCAAGGGAAGAACGGCCATTGGAGCTCATCCAGTGACTATCCAACCAAGCCCCAACCACCAGAGGGTCGAGGTCATGTCCAAGGATAGATCGGGGGTGGTTGGATCACCAATGGACCGTTGTTGGTCATCAATCGGAGCAGCTGAAATTGATGGTTCAATCATTGGCGTGGATGCCAGTGATTTGTAGCAGCGAGAAAAGCTGCCAGACAGGGAGCTCTAGGCGACGAATGAGACGACTCTTGCTTTGAACGCCATTGCCGACGCCGCACCAGCTCTGCCCCGCGACGCTGTTGATGCCCGCCACCCGCAGCTGCCCGCACCGAGTTCCTCCTCCTTCAACGAGCTTGCTGCTCGACTGTCGACGACACCGTCTGCCTGCGTCGTTCCGGCCGTCACCGTGACATCTGCGACACGGCAAGCCATCCCGACGTCCTTCCCGCTCGCGTAGCTCCTACCGTCACTGCCCCTTGCTGATCTGCTGCAACAGGAGCCCCCTCGTGGTTGAGCTTCACTCAAGCGTTGCCTCCTGGCATCGTCATTGCTGCTCCAAGCTTGTTGATATCTCACGAACTCCCACGAGGTCCCGACATCCCACTCTCTCCTTCTCGGCTTGATCTCAGAGGAGACCAACATCAGACGTCGCTGGCACGAGTCCAGCGCACTTCGCTGAGCCTCCCAGCTTTCTTCGGAAGTTTGTTGGGGCTATTTAAGTCAAGTTCAGTGAGCATCAGCACCACTGCACTGCAGTCCCAGCGTCCAAGCCCGAGCCTTGCGCCATCAGGCTGAGCCTTGATCGTGATTCGCGAGTCGCCGTTGGTGAAGCCAAATTTGGATTAGGTAAAAATCTTGTCTTATTTGGTTTTCGAATACTCCCTTTCCTTATTTGAAATATCATTCATGCACATGAACCTCATGATATATTATCATATCCATAATTACAAGCAGTTAATTCCTAATTTCACGACATATATAAAATTGGCAGTCTGATTTCATGTTCGAAATATGACTTGTGATCACAGGGAAAATCGTCATTTCAATCTCAAACTCGAGATATGATTCACGATTTTATAAAAATTAACCAATCCGTTCAAATGTGCGAGATACGATTTGTCAATTTACTTCCATAATTAGATGAATATTGATCATTTCTTGTGTGATTTGATGGCGTGTTTGTTGTGGATTTTCTTCTTTCTAATTTTGCTTGATTTTAATTGATTTTACTTCTAAAAAAATCTCAAAAAGATTAGACACAATTATAGTAGTTTTTTTTAAGGATAGATTGCATGTTTATCTTGGTTATTTTATAATTCCGAATTTAGTAAAATACAAAAAATATCTTTTCAAAATAAATTGGATCTTCTTTTCTAGGATAGTTTGCATATTTAAATATCAGGCACATTTAATTTCGAATTTTAATTAAAAGAAAACACAATATATATATATATATGCTATGTCGTGTCACGTAAGATTAGTTCATTAATCTTTTCCTGTCATTAGACTAGGTCATTTAATAAATGCCGCGTGACATATAGTTCGCATGTTAGATTGCATGTTGCATGTTATCTTAGTTAAACATTTTTGTATACACCTAATTTTTAGGTTTCATTTAAATAAGTGAAGATCCAAAAAAAATGAAGCGACCGTGTGTTAAATAGAAATCATATTTATAATTATTGATGTGTTTTTTAAGCTAATATTGTAGATACTTTCGTTGTATGAGATAAGTCTTGCAATTTATTTATTATTTTATTGGTGCTGGATTGTGCACCCGCATAATCACCTCACATATTAAGAAGTAATAAAATAAATCAAGCTACCTAATAAATATTTTTTTCATGAGAAGAATGGTACTGAAAGGGTGAGAAATCTAGTATAGCAAAGTCTCCATACTCAAATTCTCTAATTCATAGGAGTAAAATAATTCTCCTGTTATTTTACTTAAATGTCTAGTTGAATTACCATAAACTAATTAGTGGCGATTCCTAGATAGAATTAATTTGTATGCTAAAAACTTAAACCTAAGTCGTGAATTGGTTTGGATTTGGGAGAAACCGAACTAAGTTTAGATTTAATAAACTATTAGCCAAACTCTAGATGGTGCACTTGAGGTTAGGTTGCAACGAGGTACATGGAGAGCTAAGAAGCCATTAGAGTTAGTCCATATAGATACATGTGGTACAATGGTTGGTAGGATTTGTCACACAATCACAAAGAAAATGAAAAGTAAAAGTGAGAAAAAGAATTTGAGAATCGTGGTTTTGTCTTGGTTCGCTCTTAAATTATTAGTATGTCTAGTTGAGGATTTTGCTATAATTAGCACATCGTACCTCTCCTTTATATCCTTCAAATTGCTAAAGAAAGATAATATATGATGAGTCCAGGTGATGAATTGTGATGTAATTAATGTTTTCAAGATGACTCATGGTGATGAGTCGTTATGTAATTAATGTATTCAGGTGAGTCATGGTCTTGAAGTTACCACTCTCCATCTAACCTTTGGGGCTTCCTTCACCTCATAAGAGCTTTTTGGTAATGATAATCTTAGTTGGTATCAAAACCTGATTCTATGGATTGGGGTGTTTGTTAAGCCTTTGTGGAAAGGAGTCTTACATCGCTTTGGAGAAGCCAACCCACTCTGCATATAAAGTCCGAGGGTGCCGTCATCCCCCAAAGAGCTCTTTTGGGGATGAGAACTACACACGCGCACGCGTTGCGAGGGTGTTGCCCCTTATGATGGAAAGTATGAACCACACCCCAATATTCTCATACTTGGTCTCAAAATCAGTAAATACTCCACATGCTTCTTTAAATCCTATTGTACATCATTTAAACATTTCAGCATTCATTGCCTTCGTAAAAAAAATGCACTATTCACATATGTGTCAATTTTTTCCAACACTACAGTTTTTTGTTCAATTTTCTCTCGAATAAAGTGATGTTGTATGCTGATATGCTTTGTTCTTACATTAGCCAAGAAAATATCACTCCAGCTATCACACCTAATCTTCACCGCCCCTTGCATAACGCCGAGCTCTTTATGCAATTTGTGTGGCCAAATCACTTCCTTAGCAGCATGATCAAGGGTCATGTTCTCTATTTCAGTCAAAGATAAAGCAACCGTGGTTTGCCCCTTGCTCATCCAACTCACAACTCTGACGAATAAGGAAATAACATACACAGCTTCTTTCGAAAACGACAAACATGATAAAGCTCTCTTGCTTTCACCATTTTCTGCCAAAGTAAATGATGGCTGGCGACCTCTCATTAGTAAGATAATGAAAGAGATGGTTCATATAAAATGTAACTGCAGAAGATTTGGTAAAGTGAAAGTCAACTGAGATACATCCTGTTTTTGAAAAAATTCCTTACTGTGCTAGCATCGCTAATCTAAAACTAGGATTCATTTTATTTTTTCTCAAGCATCTTAACCAATGAAAAAACCAGCCTCCATCTGAATCCTCTCCAGTTTATTGTATGGAGGGATATTCATCTCCCTGATATAACTCAAAAAACCATTTCTGGTACCATCCTTTATCTCAACCTTTGCGTAGGGAAAGGATGGCAGACCATGCATAGAAAAAGCTCGGTTGAAAATACCCATCATAACCTGCAGTGCGAGTGGCATTGGTGAGGAGACAGCTTTTTAGTTCACTAATTATGGTGAATGTGTCGTGATCGCTGACATCCTCCTAGAAAAGAATCCCCTTTTGCATCTACATCCTTGTGATGTCCCGGATGGAGAACAGGTGAAGCCCTTAGAACAGTCAACCCTTCAATTGCATGGTCGCCTAGAATTCATGTTTAGCAATCCAGGAGTTTGCAACTCCATCGAGTAGGGCATTCTTGAATTTGACATGACGGCTTTTGAGCAACTTTTCGCAATCAATGTCCAAGGATTGGCCTCTTGCGTCAGGCATGGGGCTCGTGCCACAGTTGATGGGGGCTCAAGGGAAGCATAATTTACACAGGCAGCCTCGTCGCCACTATTGGAAGTGATAAATACATTGATTACGTCAGGTCTAAGCATGCTGTGCCCGAGATCGGTGAGGTTGGCGTGCAAGCAAGTCGGAGAATGCGGCATATGCATGAACTGCGTGTCACGGAGATAGTTGCGACGCAATTGCTGCATGGCTTGATGGGCAGGAGCAAGTAGGAAGTCGAGGGTTCCCTCGAGTCAACATGGAGCTTGAAAGGGCGTTGAAAGTGAAGCATGTCGTGCAGTGGTGTTTCTTGCATTGAAGATTTTGTAATAATCTGGTAGTCGAGTAAGCGTGGACACGCTCTATCGGAAGTCTTTTAGCAGAATAAGTCGGTGCAAGTTCCCATGTTTGCTTTTCATTTTCCAGCTTTGGCACTTTTAATAGGTAGAGTAACGTAGAAATAGTTCCTTTACAGAAGTGTAATCCATGGAAAAGAAAGGTTTCGATGCTGAAGTTTCTCTGACAGTATCTCTGATGATTGGATGATGACAAGTTTTACAAAGATGCCTCAAGTCCTTCGAATTTCAGAAGGTCCTAAGGGTGTATGGCCATTGAAGTTTCTCAGTTCTTCTGAATAGATAGCCAAAGAAGGCAAACTAAAGAGGAAGAAGTTGAGAGTCCCTTGTCCTGCCTTTTGTTCTTCTTTTATACACCCATTGCAAAGTCATTGACTGAAGCTGATAGAAGGTGGCTCCAGGTGAAACCTTAAGTTTGGTCAGGTGGACAGTCAACATTGATGCTTCACAAAAGGTAGCAGCCACCAAAAGTTCTAAAGATTGACGTTTTCTCTTGGAAAATTCACTGGAACTTGCCGAAGTTTGATGGAAAAAATATTCCTGTTGGGCAAGCATTGGTAGCAGTCGGAATTAAGTTTGCTCATAAGTATGATTTTGACATCGATAACAATTCTTAATTAGTGACGTGTAAATGTGTGTATATATATAGTATGTATTAAGTAAAGGATGGACAATGGAACAAAATATGATCATTTCAAAGATACAATTTATGGGGAAGTGAGCTCATAAACCCATATCCTTTAAATTCACACAAATACCCATTCAAATTGGAGATTATTTTAATATTTCCACACAAGCTCTAGGAGAAAATATTACATTGGCTGGTCTGCATGTCATACTGAGACCGGATCCTTCAGCAATCGACACGTGACGTGGCTGGCAAAAAGTTCTGTTTGCGTAAAAGACAGATAGATTAAACAGATTTGCGCAATATCATAATCATTTCAAAGATACAATTCATGGGGAAGTGAGCCCATAAACTCACATCCTTTAAATCCACACAAATACCCATTCAAATTGGAGATTATTTTAATATTTCTACACAAGCTCTAGGAGAAAATATTACATCGGCTGATTTGCATGTCATACTAAGACGGGATCCTTCAGCAATCGACACGTGACGTGATTGGTAATTTTTTTTTTTTTTTTGCGTAAAAGACAGTAGATTAAACAAATTTGCGCATTATCTGCAACCCCCCATAATTCACTGATCTTTCTTTGAGTAAAGAAATCTGCGCAACAATGATGTATGGGATTTTGTCTCTCGCCCTCATCATGTATGCGAAACATCCACACACACGCTCACACGGACCCCGAACCACACCACACCAAAAGCAAAGATAATCTGCCATCTTCCTCCCTGTATCACGATCTTCCTTTGAGAAACTCTCTCTCTCTCTGTTTCTTTCTAAGCGAAAGCCAAGAAACAAGGGATGACTCTCATGGCGGTCGAAGCTCCGTGCGTCGATCCTTTTCACACCTAGACTCGCGAAGATATCTGTTTAATTTGAATATCATCAGTTATTTGAGGAAGATGAACAGTAGAGAGAATGGGAGAGGCTTCTTCATCACACCTTGCTTTGAGTGGAGAAATATATTTAGTTAGTATAACAAATTTTAGGTTATTGATAGAATAACAACGAGTCATAATTTTTTTAAAGAAGCGGGGTTCATAAAAATTTCTAATTAATTAATTATTTATTTAAAATAGGCTGTTATTGAGGACATCCTTGTTCCGGCACCATGATACCCGGAGGGCCCATGGAATAATTTCTCCTAGGTCTAGTGCTTTCCACGCTTTCGCTGCTGCCCAAGGACAAGATATTCTTAGGAATCTTTTGGACGTTTCTTTGCTTGTTTCTCACGTCCCTAGAGTAGTCTAGATTGAACAAGGATTTCTAGATTTCTATGTCAAGAATGAATCACTAATTTCTACAGAAGCCTATTGCTAGAGCTTTGCTTTCCCTCAGGCATACCTCTGGTCATTTCTAATTCCTTTTTGTTCTGCCTTTGCATACGAAAAGGGATGACGAACTCTGCCTTCACAAAACTCGAGGGAAAAGTAGCCATTGTAACCGGCGGTGCAAGCGGTATCGGCGAGGAAACGGCTCGCCGTTTCTCCAGTCACGGTGCAAAAGTCGTGATTGCTGACATTCAGGATGGAAAGGGCCGAGATCTTGTAGAATCAATTGGCTCCCACTGCGGCACCTACATTCACTGCGATGTTGCGGATGAGCAACAGGTGATATCCTTAGTACATTCGACCCTTCAACTGTATGGTAAGCTTGACATCATGTTCAGCAACGCCGGAGTATTCAGTTCTGTTGAGCAAGACATTCTTGATTTCGACATGTCGGCTTTCGAGCGCCTCTTCGCCGTAAATGTCAAAGGCATGGCCTCGTGTGTGAAGCACGGCGCCCGCGCAAT
Source organism: Eucalyptus cladocalyx (assembly GCA_017140615.1). Lineage (NCBI taxonomy): Eukaryota > Viridiplantae > Streptophyta > Magnoliopsida > Myrtales > Myrtaceae > Eucalyptus > Eucalyptus cladocalyx. The sequence continues at coordinate 2,941,853 of CM029517.1, forward strand.
GGTGGATAAGGACATAAAGGGAAGCATAATTTGCACGGCGAGCATTTTTGCGACCATCGGGACCGACAAGTACATAGACTATACTATGTCTAAGCATGCGGTGCTGGGCTTGGTGAGGTCAGCTAGCAAGCAACTCGGAGCATACGGTATACGTGTGAACTGCGTGTCGCCAGGAGGGGTCGCGACACCAATGCCCTGCAATACTTTTGGCCGGAGCGAAGAGGAAATCGAGAGAATGTTCGAGCCGAGCTCGAGCTTAAAAGGGGTTTTGAAGGTGAAGCACGTGGCTGATGCTGTGGTGTTCCTAGCTTCGGAAGATTCCGAATTCGTGAATGGCCATAACCTGGCCGTCGATGGAGGGCTTAACATGCTTCAATTGACTCCTCCAGCAGAATAGGTTTCAAGTTTCCATGTATGCCATATTTTCCGCTTCGGCACAAAGAAATATCATCGTAACTTGAGAATGTTTCTCGTGATAGGCGCTTCTAGCTGAGCTTTCTCGCGACGAACGGTCATGGCTCTGTAAATATTGGACATAAATCGCTCTTCATCGATCGCAAAACTAAACCAAGAAGTTCATGTTAACCAACTGCTGCACAATTTCGGCGCACAGGAGAGCAATATCAATTGGAGGATTTTGATACGGCATAGAATGTTTGTCGAAACATCAGGTGGATCAACACCAGCCAAAATCTCCTCGATGGAGGGTTTCGCATACTCTGAAACATAAATTTTTAAAGGGATGAAATTGTTTATTCTTTATTTACTTTGATAAAGACCAAACTGTTATTAAGCACATCCTAATATTTTCTTGAATGGATGTTCCGGCACCATGGTACCTGGAGGGCCCGTGCAATAATTTCTCCTAGGTCTAGTGCTCTCCACACTTTCACTGCTGCCCAAGGACAAGACATTGGGATGTACGGAATTTTCTGTCTCTACACCCCATCATGTAAGCGAAGTCCCCTTCACACACACCCTCACGCCGGACCCCGCACCGCACTTAGGGGTGAGCATGGTCTGGTTGGTCCAAGCCACCCCTAACCCTGTGACCAACCCGTCCGTCGGTCCCGATTTTGGGGACCGAGGACCGACCTATTGAGCCGGACCAAGGACCGGACCGACCCAATGGGTTCGGTTCGGTTCCAAGGTTAACCCGTGACCGATCGATAATTTTTTTCGTCTTATTTTTTATACTCCCTAAAAAAGCAAACCTACACATTCAAATTACACATCTATCGACAATGCGACATTGTGCAACTAAACTATAAATACCAATACATATTTAGCAAATTTAAGATGACACAATAATAGAAATTTTGTACCTGCTAACCGCTTATCGAGATATGGGACAAGATGGAAAGTTCTTGTAGTCATCTATCTTTAATATTCATAAAACCATATGCAAAAGCGTTTTCCTGCATTTGATAATGTAGCAAATTACCGTAGCAATTGCAATACTACTCTACTCTTCAAAAACTTCTACCATTTGACATAAATTGAAAAGCAAAGTGTAGCTGAAATTCATTAGTAAAATACAATTAAACCATAAAAAGTTCAAAATACTTAATATAAATCATGAATACATAACTTAACATCTTGTTAATTCACTTAAACTTCTAAACACCTGAAAACAAAACAAACGACACATAATTAATACTCAACAAAAATTTTAAATTGAAATTACTATTAGTGCTATTGATAGAATATCTTAATATAATATAATATAACATAACAAACATTTTACTTAGGTTTGAGTATATAAAAGAATTATAAATAATATAATATAATATACAGGGGTTGATTCAGGTTGCCGGACCGACCCAAAACTCTGGACCGGACTAACCCGCACAAAATGTTTTGCTTGGAATTTCAGATCAGACCACCTACCCCTCAGAACCGGATTGTCAGACCGCAGGGGTTGGGCCGTCCGGGGCTCGATCCAGGGTCGACCCTAGACCGCTGCTCACCCTTACCGCACTACACCACACCGAAAGCGAAGATAATCTGCCACCTTCCTCCCTGTTTCATGATCTTCCTCTGAGATTCTCTGTTTCTCTCTAGGCGAAAAGCCAAGAAACAAGAGACAACTCTCATGGCGGTCGAAGCTCCGTGTGTCGATCCTTTTCACACCCAGATCGCGAACAGGTACTCGTTAATGGACATTCATGGATGTCTTTTTAATTTGAATATCATCGGTTATTTGGGGAAAGCTAAACAGTGGAGAGAACGAGAGAGGCTTCTCCACCGCGCTCGGCCGCGTGGCCGAGTGTCTATTGTTGAGTGGAGAAAAGAACTTTACTAACATGATGATTTCTATAAGAATAATAGCATATTCAAGCCACAAATTAATAAACAAATGAACATCACAATGATATTTAATTATTTTTTTAACATAAAATAAATTATTATTCTCATAATAAATTAAAAGCACTCACACCTCTCTTGAAAGAAAAAAATTTGGTATTTAGCGATGTCACGTCATTTTTACATAAATCTACTTCGCTTACGTGTCATATTTAGCCTCATCCGTACTTTAAAACACCTCACCATGTCTATCTCCTCTCTTTTTCTTCATTCAATATGTCATGAGAAGGTCACGCTGGCAAAAAACGAATCTCTCTCTCTCTCGTCCATGTTGCTTCGACTTCAATCCACCGAGCGAAATTCCCTCATGATGGTTTTCTTATAATTTCGTCCTCCGTCATCCCTACTCTCCGACGACCCGTCCATATTTGACTATCGTCTCCATCCGGTTAGGTTTTTGCTTTCCTCCGGTCTTTCCATTTGCTGGAGGTCTCGATATCTTATTCTCACCACGCAATTTTGATTTCTAGTTTTGCTCTATCCGCGATTATCAACACGCTTTAGGGTTTTGCCCTAGGGGGCTTCCATGGTGGAAACCATGGCCAAGCTCTTGCTCTCTCATCCTTAGGAGAAAATATTGCACAGCACGAGAGAGAGAAAGAGGACGTAGACATGTTGAGGCGTTTCATCTCTGGCGGGTGCGGTCAAATATGGCACGTGTCGCGAGTGAATTGTGTAAAAATGACTTGTCACTATTAAGATATCCAATATTTTTTTGAACGGACCGGCATCAATAATGACACGGAGGGCCCGGTCTATGCAATAATTTCTCCCAGGTTTAGTGCCCTCCACACACTTTCGCTACTGCCCAAGGATAAGACATTTTTAAGGAATCTTGTGGACTTTTCTTTGCTTGTTTCTGACGTCCACTAGAGTAGTCTAGATTGAACTAGGATCACCAATTTTCTACGGTAGCCTATTACCAGAGTTTTGTTTTCCCTCAGGCATATCTCTGATCATTTTTTGGTTCTCGCTTTGCATACGAAAAGGGATGACGAACTCCTCCTTGAAAAAACTCGAGGGGAAAGTAGCCATCGTAACCGGTGGTGCAAGCGGCATCGGCGAGGAAACGGCTCGCCGTTTCTCCAGTCACGGTGCAAAAGTCGTGATTGCTGACATCCAGGATGAAAAGGGCCGAGACCTCGTAGAATCAATCGGCTCCCACTGCTGCACCTACATTCACTGCGATGTTGCGGATGAGCAACAGGTGATATCCTTAGTACACTCGACCCTTCAACTGTATGGTAAGCTTGATATCATGTTCAGCAACGCTGGAGTGACCAGTTCTGTTGAACAAGACATTCTTGATTTCGACGTGTCGGCTTGCGAGAGCCTCTTCGCTGTAAATGTCAAAGGTATGGCCTCGTGTGTGAAGCACGGCGCCCGCGCAATGGTGGATAAGGACATAAAGGGAAGCATAATTTGCACGGCGAGCATTTTTGCGACCATCGGGACAGACAAGTACATAGACTATACTATGTCTAAGCATGCGGTGCTGGGCTTGGTGAGGTCAGCTAGCAAGCAACTCGGAGCACATGGGATACGCGTGAACTGTGTGTCGCCAGGAGCAGTCGCGACACCAATGCCCTGCAACACCTTCGGCCGAAATGAAGAGGAGATCGAGAGACTCTTCGAGTCGAGCTCGAGCTTAAAAGGGGTTTTGAAAGTGAAGCACGTGGCTGATGCTGTGGTGTTCCTAGCTTCGGAAGATTCCGGATTCGTGAACGGCCACGACCTGGTCGTCGATGGAGGGCTTAACACGCTTCAGTTGACTCCTCCAGCAGAATAGGCTTCGCGTTTCCATGTATGCCATATTTTCCGCTTCGGCACAAAGAGATATCATTGTAACTTGAAGAATGTTTCTCGTGATGGAATGTTACCGGCGCTTCTAGCTGAGCTTTCTCGTGATTAACGGTCATGGCTCTGTAAAAATTGGACATACCTTGCTCTTCTTCGTTAATCGCAAAACTAAACCAAGAAGTTCATGTTAACCTATTGCTGCACCATTTCTGTGCACAAGAGAGCCATGTCAGTAGGAGGATTTTGATACGGCAAAGAATTTTTGTTCAAACATCAGGAAGATCGACCCCAGCCAAAATCTGCTCCAGATATAGTACTTGTTAAAGTAATTCGATCCAATTTTTATAGTAGTCTAACATGCACAGGATACATCTAGAGGAAGAAATTTCCGGGAATAGTTTTGAAGTCTCTAGTACTGTGTGGAAAAGGATGGAAACGAAAAAATAATCTCTCTTCCATGCAGAGATATTTGGTGCAGCGGGGCAATGATGTCAGCCTATAGATCAGGCCTGCCGGCTTGGTGGATATCCAATCTTACTGGAAGCAGACGAAAAACTTGGCTTTCCCCTTGCTTTCGTGATATGCACTAAATAATTAAAGCTTTTATCTTTTGTTTCCTTGTGCTCCCTTGCCGTGGTAGGCTAATTTCATTTGTTAATAATTGATGTTTCCTTGCCCGGTCCTTTCCCTGACACGTCTAAAAGCATTTGCATATAAACCAGAAACCAAAGGCAGATACCAGAGTTAGGCACGTTCGATTAGTACTGAGGTTTTGTCCTGATCATTCTCCACTAAAGTCACCCATCCAAATTTCCAACACAAAAGCCATGACAAGCACTGTCTCATCCTCATTTCGCATTCCCTTTTTTTTTTTTTTTTTGCAAGCTCATCTTACGTAGGTTCAGATAAGTATTGCGGAAGCATGAATATGGGTGTCATCAATGGCGCCTATATAGCCCTGTCATTTTGTCAAAGATTAGTATTATATAAGATTATCAATAAAATAAAATTGATGGTGTAAAGAAATATATGTGAATTCTATCTTGAAGTAACGTTTATGGTTAGTAACCAACCGGGGGATGGTCGGTTTATTTTGATTCTTGAATTGAATTGGTCCAGTTGCTCATCCCTAATTTTTTTATTGTTGGTCAATGAACCTTTAATGGCTCTTGCATAGCAAAGAGAGAGATTCTCTTGAATCTCTTGCCTTTGAATTAAAATTCAAGATTGTGTAACAATATAATTATTTTGATTTTGCAAGAATTTTGAATCCATAAAGAAACAAGGTAAATTTTCTAGGCACATTTTTTATTCATCTATTGCGAGAACTTTTTCTTCAACTGGCCATGCGCGTGCCCTTTCTAGGAGAAAAGAGCCTCATTATTTTTAAGTAAGCATTTAAGAACTTTGGTTATTTTTTTTTTAAATTGGGAACCCATTCGATTGCCTTTCATCCTAATGAGGAAGTTATCAAAAAAAAAAAAAAGGAAAAAATAATAAAAACAAAAAACGCAAGCAAAATAAGAAAAAGAAAATTAGCAATAATTTGTGAAGTTGTGGTTATGAGTGAATTAAGTTAGCGATAAAGCATAGGGTTCTTTTATATGGTTTGATTTCAGCTTCTAATTTCTATTTCAGAAATTGAGAAGCTAAAAATTTTAGCTTCTGATTTCTTCGATTTCTCTACTTCTAGAATAGAAATCTGTTTCAAAAATAGAAAAATCAAATTGCGTTACCAAACGGATTTTTGTTTCAAACCTGTTCCGGGGAACAAAGAAACAGAGAAATCGAGAAGTATAAATTTTTTCATGCGCGCTCTTATTGTCTAGGGTTTTTATCTTCTTCCGCATACATATTAAAATGAAAGGGTTGGTGATGCGTCCTGAGACGTCGCTATTTAATCGACTAAGGTGAGGGATGGGTGCGTACTCAAGGATCGGGACGTGACAGGTTGAGCCTTGCTAGATCAGGTGAGACCGAGCTCACCTGACGTCGGCGAGCTCAAGCCTTAAAAGATTCAACCACCTAGGTGAGGCTCGAGCCTCATTAGAGGTTGCTAGAACCTTGCCAATGTCTGGCAACATTGGGTGGGGCTTAGCCTCGTCCAAGTGGTTGGATCTAGCTAGGCACAAGTTCATTTGAGGCCGACCAAGGCGAGGATGGGCCTCGCCATAGGCCAGCGAGGCTCAACCTCGCTAGAATCTAGATAGCTTGAGCCTTGTTGGCTTGTGGCGAGGCTCTAGCTCGCCTGTGGCCGGAATCAAAATAATTAAAAAATTGATTCTAAAAAGAATAAAAAATAAAATAAAAGGAAAATGTTTTCAAAAGTGAGGTGAAAGAAGGTATGGAAAATGTTTTCCTCTTTTTCAAAAGTGGAAAACATTTTCTCCAATCTTAGATGATTTTTTTCCCTTCATGGAAAATGTTTTCCCTAGCTAATTCATTTATTGTGAAACGAACGTCGAAAAATTTGAAAAACTTTTCTTGAAATTTATTTTCTGTAAAATGAATGGAGTCTAAAATTCTCATAAAGCCCCGACCATGCTCATTGAAATTTGCCCATTGATCACCTCTATACCTATCCTCCTCCTCGACCTCAGGGCTCTTTGCTGGGGCCATTCCCTCCACTGAAAATGAGATCGCGTCACCAATCCACTTGCTTGTTGGTGAGTCAATTCTTATTTTTTTAGATTAGTTACAAATCAATCACAAAAGATCCTAAGCAAGATAAATTACTCGTAGCGCAGGAGATCTTACATATCTTTGAAAAGACAATGAAGCATCTTGGGTCACAACGAAACATCATATGATTTTTATGGTATTTGTCTTTCCCTCCTCGCAATAATCAAAAGTCCAAGGAGAAAAATGAGTGGAGGCAGTTTGTGCAGTCTTGCATGAATGAAATAAGCGCTCTCGTCCAAAAGCGCCCCTCTTCGTCGCCAAACGCAGCAGAGTCCGTCTGTGTCCGATTGCCACCACATAATTGAGCTTCAGCGATTGGGTTAAAGCAGGGAAGAGAGAGATAGAGAAAAGACGACCGAACATAAGGATCCGACCGACACAGGGATCAGACCCAAATCCACAAGCCAAAGCATGGGCATCAACGCCTCTACCGAGCCTCAAAGCCGACAAACTGTTCTCACAAAAAAGCAGATGTTGATATGCAGTATGCACTCAAAATGATCCGTAACCTGAGGGAAACTAACGTATACCTGATTTGTGCATTTTGTTGAACTTGTGGAGATCAATTTCATGAAGGTGCTCATGTAATTAAAGTGAGGAGGGATTAAAATCTAGATTATCGCCATAGAGGTTAACATATTGAGAATCAACGAAATAACATCAAACTTGATCAGATTTTGCTCAAACAGAAACGAGATCTACATGAATTTGTTCTAAATCAAAGTGAACAGAGAGAAATAATTTGGATCTCACCTTGACAACGTGATTAAAAGATGCGAACTGAGAGCGAACCCACAATAGGAAGTTCCGGAGGTCTAGTCGCTAGTGAATGGGCCAATGAAGAGGTCTCGAGCGAAGTCTAAGCTATTCGTACTCTCCCGGTCGGAAAACAGTGCACAATAGAACTTGGTTGTGCAATGGTAGAAGTGACTGAGTGATCAGCAACGTGTAGACTCTAGATTTGAAGGAGACAAACACCGCGATGAAAGCCAAGGAGTCACTCTTGGCGGAAGGAATATTCTTTCCATTCGCTCAAGCCTCACCATAATACTGCAGATGAAATGTCTATTTTAGGGTTACATGGGTTCCTGGTTTGGTTCTTGATCCAGCCTCAGTCCGATTCTCAATTTGGTTTTTGGTTCCTGATCCTGCTGATTCGGTTTCCGTCCAGGAATTGGGAATTAAACCACATAGTGCATGTTCCCAAAATTATGGAATGGGGAACCTAACCGATTTCCGCCAAATCAGTTCCCACGACCGATTCATAATTCTACCCGAGAACCATGTGCTCTTGTAATACGAGAAATTGTTGTTTCTGGAGACAAGAAAGACCAATCGACTCAAAGATGATTTGGAAATTGTGAAGTACCTTCTCAAGAATCTGAAGCCTACATGGGTCTTTTTTCTCCAAAGATCTATGACTTTCTATTTATCATCCAGGTTCGCATATGCATGTGTACAAACAATTGATATTTAAATAATAAAGTAATTTAAATCATTTTGGTACAAAATGTTTGAATGATTAAATAATGCAAAAAAAACGATGTGTATGTATATTTATGAAAAGAGGAAAAGAAAGCTTTAACTTGTGTTAACAGTTAACTGACCAGATATATTCAATCCCCTTATTCCACCGGGACCAAAAGCACAAGTAGAGAAAAACACAAGATCTAGATAGAGAAGCCCTAAACAACACTTATCCTAAAAAAGAGGAAATTTACTGGGATATCCAAGTAGGAGAACATGACTTGGAAGGAGAATCTCAAGCTGCCCTTTCACTTTTGAGCATGGATCCAAAGGGGCATAAAAAAGTGTAGGGAAATTGTTTCTCGGATCATTGTTATCCAAAGGAGTTGATGAAAATGCGTTCGTCTTTGAGCCAATTAAGTTTCAGCCATGCAAATTTGCTCCTTTAGTAACTTTCAACTGAATTTGTTGACTATTTGCATTTCATTGACACAAGATGCAATATTAATTGAATCTGGAAATTATGCAATTGATTTCTACTTTGTGAGGAAAACTAAAGGACCAAATTTGGCTTCCGCAAGGGGTATAGCTCTATTTTTCTCAGTTTCTGAGCTAGCAACTTTTGTTGGCAGATTCTTTTTGGGACGCGGGATGAAGGTAACCATGTGCTTGGTGGGAATTTTTTGTGACGTAATATCTTCTATCAAAAGTCATTTTTGGATTTTTATTTAAGGAGATTGTGGTTTTGGGCGAATTTTGGGTAGGAAATATCACAAGCAAACAAGAATCGACTTATTCAATCCATACAGCATTGTACAATCTCAAACCCAGTCGAGATTTAATTGACAGCAGGAGAGTTATAGACTCGATGACATGGTAAGGTATAAAATAAACCATGACGAAATTTAATTGATGCCATAGTTTGAGAACATAATGACACAACATCGGAATTTACTCAACGATGCAGCACCCGGGATAAAGATATATGCTGAAAAATCAACAATGTAGATCTAAAAATCTCAACTAAGAAAAATAAAGTGCAAGTAAATAAAGATAGTAAATTTGCTGGGGTTCTCCAATGAATGACTAGTGGTAATTATTATATTTCATGGTAACTACCTACGGACAGTGTTCCACGGTTATATTTCTTTTAGTTACTTCCCTTGGTTACCTCCATGTCTCGATAACTCTGCATACCTCTTGTGTAAACCGTAACAATGGGTGTCCCACGATCTCGTTGTCTAATTGTAACTGTTCCCTCCAAAAACATGTTGCCTTAAATCTCAATTGCTTCAACGATTCTAACCTTCAAATGACTTGCCAATGTCCTTTCAATAAACATTTATAGGAGCAGCCTATATCATTGGCTATCAGTTATTTGCCACCGTATTTTGGACAACTGAGTACATGGCATTAACTAATATCATCATTAATATGTTAATCACTACACTTATCGATGATATGAAATACTTGTTTGAGAAAACTCCTTAATTGTTTTGAAGTTGACAAAACATTTTCTAAAGTCTAGTATGAAGACTTGCAGACTTAAGTGTTATAGTCTAAAAAACTCCAGACGCTACTATTAAAGTTTGAAGACCACCAGACTTTAATCTCAAAGTCTGACCTCACCGATAGATTCCGGACCGATGAGTGAAGACTTATCTAGATGCATATTTATCTTCAAGGATTTCGTTCGTATGGTTTGTGGAAGATCTTATGACTGGATATAGCATCTTATTATCAATTATTCTTATTATAATCAATTCGGATAATTAGATATCTTGAAAGACAAAGTATACTTGAAAGTAACTACTTATGGAAACCAAAATCCTGATTGTATAGGCGAGCATGATTAATTGGCTTTTATCACATTCCTAAAACGACTCGAGATCTCTTTGATTGATTTTGTCCAACATGTAGATTGGAAGAACTTCTTTGGAAAGTGCCAACGATTATAGAGGCATGGACGAGCATATAAGGAAGACTCTCAAGTTGTTCGAGTGTATGCATGAAAGAAAAATTTCAAAGTCTGAAGCTTCCTAGTTCTTTGCTATTTCAATTGTCGAGTTTAACTTGTACTTAAAAGAGAGGGCAAGCACTTGTGAGACTTTGGAAGGGTGTAGTAGAATTTCTACACTGTAAAGTCAAGGACGTGAGACTGTAAAATTTCTTTTGATTCATAGTGAAGTCCAACCAATAGGATGTCAGTGCTGGAGAGTGGACGTAGGCTTGATCTAAGTCGAACCACTATAAACTTTATGTTTATATTCTCTTTCCCTGAACTTCTTATTTTAATCCGTAGCTTTATATATCTATTTATAACTGATTACTTTTTCAGTCTATTATCTTCTAAAGGCAATTTACTCGAGTTTTGCAAAAAATTCTTTTAACACCTATTCACTCCCCTCTAGGTGTTCTCACTAGCCCTTTCAATACTTACAATGATATTCACATGCTCCGCACATGACTTTTCATATTCAAGTGCCAACCATGTCTTTGCTCTTATTAGAGTGCCGAGCCAATTATTTTTTAAAATTAACCAATCCGTTCTCATGTGCGAGATACGATTTGTCAATTTACTTCCATAATTAGATGAATATTGATCATTTCTTGTGTGATTTGACGGCGTGTTTGTTGTGGATTTTCTTCTTTCTAATTTTGCTTGATTTTAATTGATTTTACTTCTAAAAAAATCTCAAAAAGATTAGACACAATTATAGTAGTTTTTTTAAGGATAGATTGCATGTTTATCTTGGTTATTTTATAATTCCGAATTTAGTAAAATACAAAAAATATCTTTTCAAAATAAATTGGATCTTCTTTTCTAGGATAGTTTGCATATTTAAATATCAGGCACATTTAATTTCGAATTTTAATTAAAAGAAAACACAATATATATATATATATATATATATATATATATATATATATATATATATGCTCGTGTCACGTAAGATTAGTTCATTAATCTTTTCCTGTCATTAGACTAGGTCATTTAATAAATGCTGCATGACATATAGTTCGCATGTTAGATTGCATGTTGCATGTTATCTTAGTTAAACATTTTTGTACACACCTAATTTTTAGGTTTCATTTAAATAAGTGAAAATCCAAAAAAAATGAAGCGACCGTGTGTTAAATAGAAATCATATTTATAATTATTGATGTGTTTTTTAAGCTAATATTGTAGATACTTTCGTTGTATGAGATAAGTCTTGCAATTTATTTATTATTTTATTGGTGTTGGATTATGCACCCGCATAATCACCTCACATATTAAGAAGTAATAAAATAAATCAAGCTACCTAATAAATATTTTTTTCATGAGAAGAATGGTACTAAAAGGGTGAGAAATCTAGTATAACAAAGTCTCCATACTCAAATTCTCTAATTCATAGGAGTAAAATAATTCTCCTGTTATTTTACTTAAATGTCTAGTTGAATTACCATAAACTAATTAGTGGCGATTCCTAGATAGAATTAATTTGTATGCTAAAAACTTAAACCTAAGTCGTGAATTGGTTTGGATTTGGGAGGAACCGAACTAAGTTTAGATTTAATAAACTAGTAGCCAAACTCTAGATGGTGCACTTGAGGTTAGGTTGCAACGAGGTACATGGAGAGCTAAGAAGCCATTAGAGTTAGTCCATATAGATACATGTGGTACAATGATTGGTAGGATTTGTCACACAATCACAAAGAAAATGAAAAGTAAAAGTGAGAAAAAGAATTTGAGAATCGTGGTTTTGTCTTGGTTCGCTCTTAAATTATTACTATGTCTAGTTGAGGATTTTGCTATAATTAGCACATCGTACCTCTCCATTATATCCTTCAAATTGCTAAAGAAAGATAATATATGATGAGTCCAGGTGATGAATTGTGATGTAATTAATGTTTTCAAGATGACTCATGGTGATGAGTCGTTATGTAATTAATGTATTCAGGTGAGTCATGGTCTTGAAGTTACCACTCTCCATCTAACCTTTGGGGCTTCCTTCACCTCATAAGAGCTTTTTGGTAATGATAATCTTAGTTGGTATCAAAACCTGATTCTATGGATTGGGGTGTTTGTTAAGCCTTTGTGGAAAGGAGTCTTACATCGCTTTGGAGAAGCCAACCCACTCTGCATATAAAGTCCAAGGGTGCCGTCATCCCCCAAAGAGCTCTTTTGGGGATGAGAACTACACACGCGCACGCGTTGCGAGGGTGTTGCCCCCTTATGATGGAAAGTATGAACCACACCCCAATATTCTCATACTTGGTCTCAAAATCAGTAAATACTCCACATGCTTCTTTAAATCCTATTGTACATCATTTAAACATTTCAGCATTCATTGCCTTCGTAAAAAAAATATGCACTATTCACATATGTGTCAATTTTTTCCAACATTACAGTTTTTTGTTCAATTTTCTCTTGAATAAAGTGATGTTGTATGCTGATATGCTTTGTTCTTACATTAGCCAAGAAAATATCACTCCAGCTATCACACCTAATCTTCACCGCCCCTTGCATAACGCCGAGCTCTTTATGCAATTTGTGTGGCCAAATCACTTCCTTAGCAGCATGATCAAGGGTCATGTTCTCTATTTCAGTCAAAGATAAAGCAACCGTGGTTTGCCCCTTGCTCATCCAACTCACAACTCCGACGAATAAGGAAATAACATACACAGCTTCTTTCGAAAACGACAAACATGATAAAGCTCTCTTGCTTTCACCATTTTCTGCCAAAGTAAATGATGGCTGGCGACCTCTCATTAGTAAGATAATGAAAGAGATGGTTCATATAAAATGTAACTGCAGAAGATTTGGTAAAGTGAAAGTCAACTGAGATACATCCTGTTTTTGAAAAAATTCCTTACTGTGCTGGCATCGCTAATCTAAAACTAGGATTCATTTTATTTTTCTCAAGCATCTTAACCAATGAAAAAACCAGCCTCCATCTGAATCCTCTCCAGTTTATTGTATGGAGGGATATTCATCTCCCTGATATAACTCAAAAAACCATTTCTGGTACCATCCTTTATCTCAACCTTTGCGTAGGGAAAGGATGGCAGACCATGCATAGAAAAAGCTCGGTTGAAAATACCCATCATAACCTGCAGTGCGAGTGGCATTGGTGAGGAGACAGCTTTTAGTTCACTAATTATGGTGAATGTGTCGTGATCGCTGACATCCTCCTAGAAAAGAATCCCCTTTTGCATCTACATCCTTGTGATGTCCCGGATGGAGAACAGGTGAAGCCCTTAGAACAGTCAACCCTTCAATTGCATGGTCGCCTAGAATTCATGTTTAGCAATCCAGGAGTTTGCAACTCCATCGAGTAGGGCATTCTTGAATTTGACATGACGGCTTTTGAGCAACTTTTCGCAATCAATGTCCAAGGATTGGCCTCTTGCGTCAGGCATGCGGCTCGTGCCACAGTTGATGGGGGCTCAAGGGAAGCATAATTTACACAGGCAGCCTCGTCGCCACTATTGGAAGTGATAAATACATTGATTACGTCAGGTCTAAGCATACTGTGCCCGGGATCGGTGAGGTTGGCGTGCAAGCAAGTCGGAGAATGCGGCATATGCATGAACTGCGTGTCACGGAGACAGTCGTGACGCAATTGCCGCATGGCTTGATGGGCAGTAGCAAGTAGGAAGTCGAGGGTTCCCTCGAGTCAACATGGAGCTTGAACGGGTGTTGAAAGTGAAGCATGTTGCGGAGTGGCGTTTCTTGCATTGAAGATTTTGAAACAATCTGGTTGTCGAGTAAGCGTGGACACGCTCTATCGGGAGTCTTTTAGCGGAATAAGTCGATGATGCAAGTTCCAATGTTTGCTTTTCATTTTCCAGCTTTGGCGCTTTTAATAAGTAGAGTAACTTAGAAATAGTTCCTTTACAGAAGTGTAATCCATAGAAAAGAAAGGTTTCAATGCTGAAGTTTCTCTGATGATTGGATGATGACAAGTTTTACAAAGATGCCTCAAGTCCTTCGAATTTCAGAAGGTCCTAAGGGTGTATGGCCATTGAAGTTTCTCAGTTCTTCTGAATAGATAGCCAAAGAAGGCAAACTAAAGAGGAAGAAGTTGAGAGTCCCTTGTCCTGCCTTTTGTTCTTCTTTTATACACCCATTGCAAAGTCATTGACTGAAGCTGATAGAAGGTGGCTCCAGGTGAAACCTTAAGTTTGGTCAGGTGGACAGTCAACATTGATGCTTCACAAAAGGTAGCAGCCACCAAAAGTTCTAAAGATTGACGTTTTCTCTTGGAAAATTCACTGGAACTTGCCGAAGTTTGATGGAAAAAATATTCCTGTTGGGCAAGCATTGGTAGCAGTCGGAATTAAGTTTGCTCATAAGTATGATTTTGACATCGATAACAATTCTTAATTAGTGATGTGTAAATGTGTGTATATATATAGTATGTATTAAGTAAAGGATGGACAATGGAACAAAATATGATCATTTCAAAGATACAATTCATGGGGAAGTGAGCTCATAAACCCATATCCTTTAAATTCACACAAATACCCATTCAAATTGGAGATTATTTTAATATTTCCACACAAGCTCTAGGAGAAAATATTACATTGGCTGGTCTGCATGTCATACTGAGACCGGATCCTTCAGCAATCGACACGTGACGTGGCTGGCAAAAGGTTCTGTTTGCTTAAAAGACAGATAGATTAAACAGATTTGCGCAATATCATAATCATTTCAAAGATACAATTCATGGGGAAGTGAGCCCATAAACTCACATCCTTTAAATCCACACAAATACCCATTCAAATTGGAGATTATTTTAATATTTCTACACAAGCTCTAGGAGAAAATATTACATCGGCTGGTCTGCATGTCATACTGAGACGGGATCCTTCAGCAATCGACACGTGACGTGATTGGTAATTTTTTTTTTTTTTTTTTTTGCGTAAAAGACAGTAGATTAAACAAATTTGCGCATTATCTGCAACCACCCATAATTCACTGATCTTTCTTTGAGTAAAGAAATCTGCGCAACAATGATGTATGGGATTTTGTCTCTCGCCCTCATCATGTATGCGAAACATCCACACACACGCTCACACGGACCCCGAACCACACCACACCAAAAGCAAAGATAATCTGCCATCTTCCTCCCTGTATCACGATCTTCCTTTGAGAAACTCTCTCTCTCTCTGTTTCTTTCTAAGCGAAAGCCAAGAAACAAGGGATGACTCTCATGGCGGTCGAAGCTCCGTGCGTCGATCCTTTTCACACCTAGACTCGCGAAGATATCTGTTTAATTTGAATATCATCAGTTATTTGAGGAAGATGAACAGTAGAGAGAATGGGAGAGGCTTCTTCATCACACCTTGCTTTGAGTGGAGAAATATATTTAGTTAGTATAACAAATTTTAGGTTATTGATAGAATAACAACGAGTCATAATTTTTTTAAAGAAGCGGGGTTCATAAAAATTTCTAATTAATTAATTATTTATTTAAAATAGGCTGTTATTGAGGACATCCTTGTTCCGGCACCATGATACCCGGAGGGCCCATGGAATAATTTCTCCTAGGTCTAGTGCTTTCCACGCTTTCGCTGCTGCCCAAGGACAAGATATTCTTAGGAATCTTTTGGACGTTTCTTTGCTTGTTTCTCACGTCCCTAGAGTAGTCTAGATTGAACAAGGATTTCTAGATTTCTATGTCAAGAATGAATCACTAATTTCTACAGAAGCCTATTGCTAGAGCTTTGCTTTCCCTCAGGCATACCTCTGGTCATTTCTAATTCCTTTTTGTTCTGGCTTTGCATACGAAAAGGATGACGAACTCTGCCTTCACAAAACTCGAGGAAAAGTAGCCATTGTAACCGGCGGTGCAAGCGGTATCGGCGAGGAAACGGCTCGCCGTTTCTCCAGTCACGGTGCAAAAGTCGTGATTGCTGACATTCAGGATGGAAAGGGCCGAGATCTTGTAGAATCAATTGGCTCCCACTGCGGCACCTACATTCACTGCGATGTTGCGGATGAGCAACAGGTGATATCCTTAGTACATTCGACCCTTCAACTGTATGGTAAGCTTGACATCATGTTCAGCAACGCCGGAGTATTCAGTTCTGTTGAGCAAGACATTCTTGATTTCGACATGTCGGCTTTCGAGCGCCTCTTCGCCGTAAATGTCAAAGGCATGGCCTCGTGTGTGAAGCACGGCGCCCGCGCAATGGTGGATAAGGACATAAAGGGAAGCATAATTTGCACGCCGAGCATTTTTGCGACCATCGGGACCGACAAGTACATAGACTATACTATGTCTAAGCATGCGGTGCTGGGCTTGGTGAGGTCAGCTAGCAAGCAACTCGGAGCACATGGGATACGCGTGAACTGTGTGTCGCCAGGAGCAGTCGCGACACCAATGCCCTGCAACACCTTCGGCCGGAATGAAGAGGAGATCGAGAGACTCTTCGAGTCGAGCTCGAGCTTAAAAGGGGTTTTGAAAGTGAAGCACGTGGCTGATGCTGTGGTGTTCCTAGCTTCGGAAGATTCCGGATTCGTGAACGGCCACGACCTGGTCGTCGATGGAGGGCTTAACACGCTTCAGTTGACTCCTCCAGCAGAATAGGCTTCGCGTTTCCATGTATGCCATATTTTCCGCTTCGGCACAAAGAAATATCATTGTAACTTGAAGAATGTTTCTCGTGATGGAATGTTACCGGCGCTTCTAGCTGAGCTTTCTCGTGATTAACGGTCATGGCTCTGTAAAAATTGGACATAACTTGCTCTTCTTCGTTAATCGCAAAACTAAACCAAGAAGTTCATGTTAACCTATTGCTGCACCATTTCTGTGCACAAGAGAGCCATGTCAGTAGGAGGATTTTGATACGGCAAAGAATTTTTGTTCAAACATCAGGAAGATCGACCCCAGCCAAAATCTGCTCCAGATATAGTACTTGTTAAAGTAATTCGATCCAATTTTTATAGTAGTCTAACATGCACAGGATACATCTAGAGGAAGAAATTTCCGGGAATAGTTTTGAAGTCTCTAGTACTGTGTGGAAAAGGATGGAAACGAAAAAATAATCTCTCTTCCATGCAGAGCTATTTGGTGCAGCGGGGCAATGATGTCAGCCTATAGATCAGGCCTGCCGGCTTGGTGGATATCCAATCTTACTGGAAGCAGACGAAAAACTTGGCTTTCCCCCTTGCTTTCGTGATATGCACTAAATAATTAAAGCTTTTATCTTTTGTTTCCTTGTGCTCCCTTGCCGTGGTAGGCTAATTTCATTTGTTAATAATTGATGTTTCCTTGCCCAGTCCTTTCCCTGACACGTCTAAAAGCATTAGCATATAAACCAGAAACCAAAGGCGATACCAGAGTTAGGCACGTTCGATTAGTACTGGGGTTTTGTCCTGATCATCCTCTACTAAAGTCACCCATCCAAATTTCCAACACAAAAGCCATGACAAGCACTGTCTCATCCTCATTTCGCATTCTTTTTTATTTTTTATTTTTTTTATGTAGATAACTATGATTATTGGAGCTTAAAAATAACTACTTTCAAGTTCAAAGAAAATGAGGGATTTAGACTATTTGTGAATAGAATCCAGCAGAAATCAGAAAATAGGTGACACGTTCAAAAGTCAGAACAACCAGAAAAGCACACAAAACCATCAGAAATCATCCAATTTTTAATGTGGATGTATCAAACGAACTTTTTTTGGGACCCATAGTATATCAAATCAAAGCTTATTGAACGTAGGTCGATTGTCTAGAGCACTTCAAAGTAACATAACAAGGTTTAAGACCTCAAATCATCCCTAGTAGAACCTATGTTCTATGATTTTTGTAGTACTAAGTGAACATGAAAAATCTTGTCTCAGGGGAGCCGGCAGTCTGTTCTTGGGCCTGGAAGAGAATCCTACACCTAAGATTCGAGTTTTGACTCTACTTCCGATGGAGAATTGAAGATGGTCAGTCAGTCTCCTTTTGTTTGACCACTAGCATCATAGGGTCCCTTACACCTTCTTTGCTCAGATCAGATGATCCTAAATTCAGGCTTATCCAAACATGCCACGGTGGCTGAACTTTTCTCACCAGCGGGACAAGATTTCAAGACAATGCTTGAATCTTGGGAAGAGCCCCTTCCCCTCCTTTCCAGGGCATTGGATTGTTTTATTTGGAGCAACAGCCCTTTAGGTCTTTTCTTGGTCGCCTTGGCGTGTCATATTATTAGAAGAAGGAAGGACATGATTAATTAGGCATCCTTTATCTGGAATAAGGTTATCACCCGAGATATCAATTAAGATATCAATTCAATCTCTGGCTTATTATAAAGAACCGTTTTCCCACCCAAGCCTACTTATGTTGTATGGCAGAATTAGGACTTTTTTCAAGTTGATGCTAGATTCCATTCATCATCTCTACTTCGGGTGTTGCATCACCGCAAGCATGGCTTTCTTTTGGCCAGCTAAATGCAATCTCCCTTGGCGGAACATGACATGGTCCGACAACCTTCAATGGGAAATAAAATTCCTTTTAGGTAAGGACTTTTATCGCTCTGTTGGCCGGTTTTTGTTTGGTGCGTTTTGCCATCTTATTTGGAAGTATAGGAACAACATACTCTTCGAGATCATAAATTGGCGGTTGCGGCTATCAAAAATCATCTTATCAAAGTGGTGAAGGATAAGGCATCAACTTTCAAGAATGTTGAAGATAATCTTAGAAACAGAAGGCTCTAGGGTAACTGGGGGATAGATTCGTGCATCTTCTCTCCAACTTTGGCGGATATTTAGGCTTCCTAGGAGTGGATTCGAGACGGCGGTAAATGGGATGAGGTTCTCGGGCGATTGCTATAGTCTACCGCCTATTCTTTCGGATTTGCTATAGTCTACCGCCTATTCTTTCGGATCCGACCGTCTTCGCTGGATTGGCTTCTTATCGTCTTCAGCGGCGTCTCCTGACTTGGTGTTTTTTCTTTCTTTGTCTTTTGTTTAGGTGAGGTTGGAGTCCTTTGGCCCTACGTGGCCTTTCTCCGCTTGTTGTTGTTGAGAAATCAAGTGGATGTGCAAGTAAAATAATCACTTGATTTTATATAAACAATATTACAAACTCTCTACACACCACTCTCATACACCTCTCAAACCTCACACGGACACAACTCTCTCACACACCCACTTACTCTCTATTTCTCTACACTTCACTCCACCTACTCCACCCACTCTCACACTCACGTACACACTTCACTCACATCACACACTCCTCACACTTTTCCACCCAAGACCCCTATCACCCTACCTCTCACTTCTTACACACACAAGGGGCAAGAACCCTATTTATAGGGTGTAAAAGTCGGTGAGAAAAATCTAGAGAGAGGGGGGAGAGAAAATTCTGGAGAGAGGGAGAAAATTCTGGTGCGGCAGGGGGAGGAAGAGAAATCTGGAAAAATCCAGAGAAGGAGAGAGAGAGAGGCGGTGCTCCCCTTTTTTCTGACACTCCCCCTCACCGACTACTCTCTCTTAATTTAGATATGGTAGCCTTGCCGATATTGCTTTTGGACTCTTCAACTATCTTCCTCCGTTCAACATATTGCGAAGCTTCCTCGTACGTGGATGGCTCTATGGCTCCATCTTCAGTTGCTTCTCTTGCTGCGACTTTCCATTGAGTTTTGTGATCTTTGAATTTTTGCAATGCCAATTCATTTTGCCATTTGGTCTCCTTTTCCTTCTTCTCACTCAATTCGGTCTTCATATTCGACATATCTCCTATAATAATTTTGAGGTTGGAGCTCATTCGATCAAGCCTCTCATTTGTGACTTTCATTTCGTGCTTCAACCGATCCAATCCCATCCGAATCACTTCAATGTAGACCTCTTGATCATTTTCCTCATAAAATTTCTTCCCCTTGATCTTATTCCACCGATCCTTACACCACGGGATGTAGGGTGTAGATTGCCTCCTTTTCTCAAAGAAAACTTTCTTTTTCTCCTTCATTTGTTCGTTGTCTCTTCCGATATGATTAATTCGGAACATCATAGCGGGCTTGAGATCGTGAAGCTTCTGCAACTTCTTGAACTCACATCGGAACTTCTCTAGCTCCCTTTCTTTTGCCTTGAGCTCTCCATCCTTTTGCCTTATCATCTCATCCCTTTTCTTCAACATATTCTCCATCTTTGCCTTCTCAACTTTCAGCTTCTTTATCATATCTTGCATCTCATGCAATTTCTTTTCACAATTGCTTGTTGGCATTGTTAGTTGCTTCTTCAAGTTCTCCCTTGGCTTGCTCTTGTTCGGGGTTGTGATAGAACCCGTCGAATTATCCAACTCAACTATACAAGCTGTTGCAAGCTCTTCTCGTTCCTTCATTCGCAACAGGCGCTTGAAAGTCCCATTCTTCTTCACTTTCAATCTCCTTCTTGCAAGTGGTGACGACATTTCCTTCTTCTCGCCTATACCAACAAAATCTGGCAATATGTCCTACCTTGCCACAAACGTAGCACCATCTGCTACGCCTTTTGTTGCTCTTATCTTCGTCGTTGTCATCGTCACAATCTTGACGAGCTCCCCCTGGCTGATAACCCTTCTTTTCGGGTTGCCTCCACCAATCTCCATGATCTTTCCATGGTTTGCCATCTCTTGCACCTGCTCTATTTCTATTATGGCCCTTGAACCCTCTTTTATTACTGAAGAGGGCACTTTCATCCTCCTTAATTGAGACCTTAGGCATTTGTTTATCTAAGGCCTCTTGATTGGCCAATATATTTTCTAACTCAGTTAGAGTTGGCTCATTTGCCCATCCACGAGTGGCCGTAACAATACCGTTATACTCCGGCCTTAACCCATGAATTATTATTCTTCTCATTCTTGTCTCGTAGATGGCATTCTCGAGGATCTAATTTTGAAATTTCTTCACAAATAGATTTAACTTTAGAAAAGTATTGACTTACCGTCATATTTTCTTGCGAGATTGAGAGGAGCTCGTTCTCCAGGCATTGTAACTTGGCATCGTTTGTCCTTGCAAACAGCGTCGCCAAGTTATCCCAGGCCTCCTTCGGGGTCTTTGCACTCTTTATGTGTGGTAATAATTCATCATCAACAGTCACGGCAAGAACGTAAAGAGCCTTACCTGACTTGACGTTCCACTTTTTTAAATCACTATCATTTGTGGGTGGTGTGGTGTTGTTGCCGCAAACAATATCCCATAAATCTTGTCCAAGCAAATAATACCGCATGCGGGTACTCCAATTATTATAATTAAAGTCATTGAGCTTCTCCATCCCGTTCATCGGACTCGAGAAATCCACCATGGTGACTTGAGTATAATGCCCCGCACTATACCAAGTAAGCCTGGTCCCGGACCAACCGACTTCACAATCCCAGATTGTGCACTAGTAGAACTCCGACGTCCTTCGCTTCTTCGCTTCTTGGCTCGACGATCCCTGACCGCCTTGCTCACTTACAATGGTCCCCGACCACTGTCTTTGCACGGCCTCCGACGACCTGCTCGATACCACTTGTTGAGAAATCAAGTGGATGTGCAAGTAAAATAATCACTTGATTTTATATAAACAATATTACAAACTCTCTACACACCACTCTCATACACCTCTCAAACCTCACACGGACACAACTCTCTCACACACCCACTTACTCTCTATTTCTCTACACTTCACTCCACCTACTCCACCCACTCTCACACTCACGTACACACTTCACTCACATCACACACTCCTCACACTTTTCCACCCAAGACCCCTATCACCCTACCTCTCACTTCTTACACACACAAGGGGCAAGAACCCCTATTTATAGGGTGTAAAAGTCGGTGAGAAAAATCTAGAGAGAGGGGGGAGAGAAAATTCTGGAGAGAGGGAGAAAATTCTGGTGCGGCAGGGGGAGGAAGAGAAATCTGGAAAAATCCAGAGAAGGAGAGAGAGAGGCGGTGCTCCCCTTTTTTCTGACAGTTGTTTAGGCTTTTCCTCGCTTTGGCCCGCTCTTGTGGTTTCTTTTGCATCTGGCACCCTTCCACTCACTTCGACTTGGTGTCGTGTTAAGTGCAAGTTTTGTGGCGCCGGATCTTGTGTAAATGTTGGCTCAAAGCTCATTATATTAATTATTCTTACAAAAAAAAAAAAAAATCTTGTCTCAGTCTCATCTTCAATCACCACAACATCATCAAATCTCATCATATAACATCTAAATCATAGATCTAAACATGTGATATCAACCTAGGATTCGAATCTTAGCCTTGATCGACTAACTAGATCTTGCCTAATCGGATTCAAGTTTCGGATATCTACCTTTGTGCAATTTTGATGGAACAAATTCAATTAGATGACGATCAAAGCACCGCTATGCCTCACGAAAGTCGAGGATCGTCGAAAGAACGCTGAGTGACACTGGAGTGGTTGGATCAGTGTCGATTGGACCATCGGTTCACGGTTGGAAAGGCCTACGTCCAACCCAAAGGAAGAACGGCCATTGGAGCTGATCCGGTGACTATCTAACTAAGCCCCAACCGCCAGAGGGTTGAGGTCATGTCCAAGGATAGATTGGGGGTGGTTGGATCACCAATGGACCGTCATTGGTCGTCAAGCAGAGCAGTTGAAATTGATGGTTCAATCATCGGCGTGGATGCCGGTGATTTGTAGCCGTGAGAAAAGTTGCCAGATAGGGAGCTCTAGGCGACGAATGAACTCTTGCTTTGATGGGGATGAGGAGATGGTGGACGGTGGTGTGGTGCGGAAGACCGCCGGTGAGAGGCCAGGACGGGTGATGGACGGAATGGCCCCGTGAGAGAGAGAGAGAGAGAGAGAGAGATTTTAGAGGTTTATGTATTTCTAGATATGGAAAATGCACTAAATAAGCCCCTTTAAATTTTGGAGGGAAAAATACTTATATACCTCCCCTTCAAGATCAAATCTCAACCATCAATTCGAGCCGATGGTCAAAACTTGATTGAATTGCCTAATTAATTATGATGGTGTCGATTTGCCAAAATCAGAAGTTTAAACTGAGTTTGCGATTAAAGCCTAATTAGGGGCAATTTTGTAATTTCAAAAAATTTAAGGACATTTTTGCAAAATATGGAAAGTTGAGGGGTGTAGGAATGAAATACTCACGATGGGGAGCTCAGGGGTGGTGGCCAACCACCAAGAGCCGGCGGAGGGCTAAATCAGCCTTCTTCACCAATGGCCGGTTGGACCAATCGGATTAGTCCAAGCCAGTTCGACTGGTTCGATCACAGTTTGGGTGGCTTGGTCCATAGGTTCTAAATTTTGTGCAAATTTAGTCCTTGGAAGAAAATCTTGTGCAATTTAACGAAAAATGGTTCAATTTTATAGAAATTAGGCCAATTAAACCATGCAAATACAATCCATTAATTTTCTATTGCCATAATTACTTGATTTACATGAAAAGTATTGGACCTATATACATTGGACTTTCTAGGCAACATTGGATAATTTCACGTGATTTCTTGATTGAAATCGCAAATTAATTGAAATTGAATTCAATTTATATCGCAAGGCATCTATTGGATTAATCGCTTGTCCCTAGGTGACCTATTATATCCAAATTGACTTTGAATTGATGGCATGAATTTTATGCTAAAAATGAATCAAGGATTAATGATGAAATTGAACCTTAACTTGCGAAATTGAACCTTAATTTCAAATAGGTCAACTTGAATTTCATTAACTTGATTTTCCTATGTTCAAGAATGCTAAATTCCCCAATTGAAATTCCATCCACACTTATCTCATAAAAAAGAGTGGAATGGAAGTGTTCTTTTGCAACTCATGAAAAATTGATTTGGACTCCTTAATTAGGGCTAAAAGTGACAATTTGCATTTCGACATGATCGTTCTTGAAATTGAATAAACGAGCAAATAGGTAACGATCCCTAGATCAAATGTTGTAAAATGAACTAAGTGTAATTATGATCACAACGAAAGAAATTTTACTTTTGGCTGATTTTGAACTTAAAACTAGAAAATTTAGAATGCAAGGTTCTTAATTAATTTTCGCAAAAATTTCACTGCTAAAGTCAAATTGAAATTAAAATGAAGTGATTTTTGGATGTTTCAATTTTTCAACTTTTTGGTTAAGGATTTGACCAAGTCAACCATTTCCTAAAAGGTTGATTTTTGGATCAAATTTTTGAAATTTTAGAAAATTAACTTGACTAAAGTGAAATTAGGACCATTTAGGATCTTTTTGTGCAAAAAACCAAATTTTGACCTGGGATTGGCTTTTAGTCAAAGACTTAGACCAAAAATCAATCCATGGAATTAAGGGGGAAATTGTTTCACAATTACAAAACAATAGAAAAAAAAAATGAAAAATGACTTTTTTTGTTCGAAAAACCGGCTCCATCGCTATCAAAAGCCCTAATCTCGATTTTTTACATTTAATGATGTGTTGGCTAAAAATCAGATGTCAACATTTATTTATCATTGGAACAAAACCTCTTATATAAATAATATTCGGCAGAAAGTCAACATAGACAGTTTTTTTTTTTAAATCTGCTTAAGCTTATAAATATCCAAATTTTTAAGGATATGATCGCAGGTGGCGAAAGCGTCCGGTGGGGCATGGCCAACCATAATCACATCCGTCCGGGCCCACTTCTGGAGAGGAAAGTTCGCCTCATCCTCACACCAACACCCGTTTGCTGCGAACTGTATGTCTTATTTGAGAGCAATGTGACGAGGATTCAGCGAGCTTTGATGTAACGAGCCATAATTGAATCAAGAGTCCGTATCGATTTATTGTTTTTTGCCAATTTTGTCCATTATTGGATCCGAACCTCGGGTATGATCGTAATGTTTAACAGAAAATCAACACCGAACATTCAATCTAAACATAACTGTGCTTTGCCTTTCCTCAAGTTCTATATACGAAGAGGCTCCGCATCTCCCTCAGCACAACTTCATGGTCCTTTCCTGTACTCGGTTTTCCATTCTCTCCCTACAGAAATGACCAGCCACGCCTCAAACAAACTTGACGGCAAAGTAGCCATCATCACTGGTGGCGCGAGCGGCATCGGCGAGGAGGCGGTGCGTCAGTTGACAAATCACGGCGCATATGTCATGATTGCAGACATCCAAGACAAAAAGGGCCACGAACTTGCGTTGTCAATCGGATCCCACCGGTGCACCTACATCCATTGCGATGTCACGGATGAGCATCAGGTGAAGTCCTTGGTGGAATCAACTCTTCAATCAAATGGCCACCTAGACATCTTGTTTAGCAATGCAGGCATAATGAATAACATCACACAAGACATTCTGGAGTTCGACATACCTGCTTTCGAGAGCCTGTTTGCCATCAATGTTTGGGGAATGGCTGCCTGTGTCAAGCACGGGGCTCGCGCCATGGTGGCGGGGGGCATAAAGGGAAGCATAATTTGCACGGCGAGCATCGCGGCCAGCAATGGAAACGAGAATCGGGTAGACTATGTGATGTCTAAGCATGCCGTGCTGGGTTTGGTGAGGTCGGCAAGTAAGCAACTTGGAGCATACGGTATACGCGTGAACTGTGTCTCCCCTGGACCGGTCGCAACACCATTAGTCCGTGGAGTGTACGGCGTGAGTGAGGAGGAAGGCGAGAGGATGTTTGAGTCAAGTTCAAGCTTGAAAGGAGTGCTGAAAGCGAAGCATGTGGCTGATGCCGTGGTGTTCCTTGCTTCTGAAGAGGCCGAATTCATCAACGGCCACAATCTGGCGGTCGATGGTGGATGGGCCGGAATTAGATAGGCTACCCTGAGGAGACTAGATATAAAAGTCGCAAACTCTTAACTCGCCTTGGCTTGGTTTGCCGCTGTAGCAATATAAATCCGGAGAAATAATGAAATCGAGCTGATGCTATCTTGTTTGTGAAAGGAATACTTTGCCTTTATTTTTAAATTCGGCGACTCGGTTGGTGATTTGATTAAAAGGTATGCGTTGACGCTTGTTGAATTCAACCAAAGGAATAGCCAAAAGTCCTGCTATGCCAAGAGGCGATGAAATCCTAATCATTTTTAACTCTATTTTGTTTTGTTGCACTTGGCGGTCCTCGTCCGTCCTCATTCCTCACCAGACCCGATCAATTTTTAACTTTTTTTATATTAGTTGTAAACGACTATTCATTAGGAATGCTAAATAATTTGTAGTGCAGTCGATCTAACACATCTATGAAAGGACAAATACATATCATTCTTGGTTTAGGTTACACAACGTGACTCCTTATGATTTTTGATGGTATTGGTTTTTCCCTCCTCATGGTGGTTTGTCAGATGAGCTACCGCTCACTAGTCCGACCAATGAGCCACAGCGCCGGCCCTCCGGCTCCACCGCCGTCGAGTCGCTGATCCCTCCCAACTACTCTTTTTCTCTCCCTCTGAAACATGACCGAACCCTTGTGCGACAAACCACCGTGCAGCCTCCGCTTCTGTTGTCGCGAAGTTCATTGGCTGGCCACGATGGTTTGTCGGTTGGACAGGGAATTGGGTGAAGAGAGAGAGAGTCGGGTGAGACAAAGCATGAGAGGAGAGAGAAGAGAGAGGAGCGAGAGTGTGAAGGGGAAGGAAAAGAGAGAAAATCGCGTAGAGAGAAGAGAGAGGGAAAGAGGAGATGAGCTTATTGTCTGGGGATTTTATTTGCTTCCGCATGCGTATTAAAATGAAATGGTTGGTGATGCATCCTGAAATGTCGCTCTTTAATCGACCAAGGTGAAGGATGGGTGCGTGCCCGAAGATCGAGGCGTGACAGGTTGAGTCTCACTAGATCAGGCGAGATCGAGCTCACTTGACACCGGCGAGCTCAAGCCTCAAAAGATTCAACCACCTAGGTGAGGCTCGAGCCTCATCGGAGGTCCCCAGAACTTTGCCAATGCCTGGCAACATCGGGCGAGGTAAGCCTCGCCCAAGTGGTCGGATCTGGCTAGGCACAAGTTCATTTGAGGTCGATCAAGGTGAGGTTGAGCCTTGCTGGGCTTGGGCCTCACCATAGGCCAACAAGGCTCAACCTCATTGGAATCTAGATAGCTTGAGCCTTGCTGGCTTGTGGCAAGTCTCTAGCTCGCCTATGGCCGGAATAAAAGTAATTAAAAAATGGATTTTTTTAGAAAATAAATAAAAGAAAAAAAAAAGGAAAATGTTTTCAAAAGTGAGGTGAATGAAGGTATGGAAAATGTTTTCCTCTTTTTCAAAAGTGGAAAACATTTTCTCCAATCTTAGATGATTTTCTTCCCTTCATGGAAAATGTTTTCCCTAGCTAATTCATTTATTGTGAAATGAACGTCGAAAAATTTGAAAAATGTTTTCCTGGAAGTTATTCTCCGTAAAATGATTGGGGAAGTCTAAAATTCTCATAAAGCCTCGACCATGCTCATTGAAATTTGCCCATTGATCACCTCTATACCTATCCTCCTCCTTGACCTCAGGGCTCTTTACAGGGGCCATTCCCTACACTGAAAATGAGATCGCGTCAACAATCCACTTGCTTGTTGGTGAGTCAATTCTTATTTTTTTAGATTAGTTACAAATCAATCACAAAATATGCTAAGTAAGATAAATTACTTAAACTACTGGACAGCTTGTAAACCCCAATAAATCCAGCCTGATTTTCAGCAAACACTGCCCTACCACTAGAGGTGTTAAATGGGTGAGTTGGGTCGGGTTTAGGTCGGGTTATTAATGGTCCGACCCAAATTGACCCATTAACCCATTTATTACCCATTTATGCTTAATGTAAATTTTTCGACCCATACCCGACCGACCCATACCCAACCCAACCCATATTAATAAAATATTTTCATATTTAACCAAATTTAGGAAAACTTATTCTTTTTTAAAAAAAAAAGATTATATTACTAAAATACTTCCAAGCAATACAAATCTAATGAATAATTTTTCAATTTTTTTATACTTTTTCAAAAAAAAGTATTATTTTTTCTTTTTTTTTTCTTCTGCATCCAAAGAGGTTCACTAGCCAACCTATTTTATGAATTGGAGGTATTAAACGTCTCAAAATCAATCAACTTTGACACAAATACAATTGACGACACGTTGATCACTAATGTCAATAGCGAAATTAAGCCCAAATGATTTGCTATTGCCTCCAATTTCCCGTGTAGATAACACTCTATGATGCAATTTGCTTATGCTCACATTCATTCCGAGGAATGAAGGCATGAGTTAGAAAAGTTCATTGCTGAATTAACTTGATACGGATTGTTCATCAAATCCATAACAAAATGTCAGTGCTTTCTCTTCTTGGGCCGTCAAGGCGATATTGTGACTGTACTACCATTAAATTGACGTAGCTTCAACACATGATTTGGCTCATAGTCTCGGACTCTTTGCAGTATGACTCAAGAACATATGTTTCAGTTGGTGCATCAAATCTAGGGCAAACTCTCTAATGCAAATATACATGACTTCCACAAAAATATGTCTTCAGGAGCTTCTAAGATGTCACACAACGCTTTCCTCAACCGTTACAGACTCGATCTGTCAATTCCTATCCTATAGCTAGTCATTCTTTTAAAAAAAAAAAAGAGAACCAGGGGTTTAACCACATGCTTCTATTTGCAGGGCATAGGATTGATCTTGAACTGGTAAAGTTTCGAGAGCATAACAAATTCGTAAACTTGATTAGAGAGACGATTCATTGCAAGTTCCCCCTCGATGTAACACCATGCTTCATTATGAAGTAGAGCATAAGACTGAAGCACATGTTCACACTATCACAGCCAAACTACAGATGTTGGTCATTGATCATTTCAATGGTCGGAGCAAACTGCAAAAGCATAGAGAGCAAGGAAATCTTAGTCTACAAGGCTTACTTCATCATCTTCATCGAAATACACTCCATCAACAGCACTAATTTGCTGGAACTCCCACCCAAAAGTATTCTTAAGTAGTTCCTTGAATTTCCTTGTCTACAAAAGTATTCTTAAGTAGTTCCTTGCATTTCCTTGTCTACAAAGCCAAACAACCCCACTCTAAGTAATTCCTTCATATCCATTTAAATAAGGGTAAGTGACTAGCAAATATGCAAATTGAGATCTACAGCTGCTAGATAGGATGCACAGAACTCAACAAGTTTCTTTGAACGAGCTTCTCCCCAAGGCCACAGAGAAACGTGTAATTACAGTTAGGGCAAAGTCACCACTGTAAATAGCTGAAGCAAGTTTGATGGTTCAACTCCCATGAGAAGCAGGAGAAGAAGCAATTAAATAAGACATAATTGCAAATTTATCACCAAGTGATCTTCACAACGATAATATCATTTCATTGCATTTTAAAAGAAACTGCAACTCTTGTCTATCGTCATTAGAAGTGCAATGGCAAATGGCAGATAACACCAAGGCTCAGAAAACCAACCCAAGATAGAATTTAACATAAAGGGTAAAGAACGAATTCATACATGGAACATGGTTGTTAATGAAAAACCCAAGTCTCTAGCATCTATCAAAGAATCTGACCAATGAAAAAAACGGCCATCATCAAATTCATCCTTACCTTCTTTAGAGAGCACGAAACATAATAAAGACACAGGTGCACAAACTTCCCACTCAAGAAAATGAACAAAAGTTCAGATCATTAAAATAACAAATGGTTGTCCAACACCAAAACTCATGGAAGCCAAGTTAGAAGCGAGAAAGACTGCTCAATATCTCTAAGCATTGCTCGCTAAGGCTACCTCGAGATTATCTCAATAAAATTGGGCAAAATGTAGGCAGCATCATTTTGTCCTACCCAACAAACCCATCTTCTCTTTCTACCATACCGACCATGAAACACAATGTCCATAAAACATAAGCACAAAGGTTAGCTAATCAGCAAGCTCTTAAATCGTGTTCTGTTCCAAATCCAGATTCCCGCAAAACCCAAATATCATTTCAGTTAAAACAAGTCATAAACCCACAAGGCAGACCACGATCAAGAACATCTATATACCCGCACACCCTCTATATTACACACGATCACGAGGGTCGAACTGATCCAAGCTTGAAGCTGAAAGGAGAGGGGGGGGGGGGGGGCGCGGCGGGTGAGGTTCCAATCAGTCTCTTGGCGAAGGCCAGGATTGAATGGAAGGGCAACAGCCAAGGAACACGAGCTACAAAATGTGCCACCATAGTCTCTCAAATTATTAGCCATAAAAGAAGAGATTACCCTCTTTGCCGCTCAATAAGTTGGTTCCACGAGCCAAGCGGCTCCGTCCTCCGACGATGGTTCCACGAGCCGTTCACAACGAGCAGACGAGTTTTGCTTTTAGGGTTTTAGTCTAGTTGATCCGCGAGACTGATTGTGGAGATGAGGCGACGATGGGCGGCGACGAGCGGTGACAAGGCGACGATAGGCAGTGGTGAGCAGCGAGCGATGGAGGAGGCGCACTGGCGACGAATTGAAAGCGAAAAGGAATCGTGGGTCACTGGTTCATCTTCAATGGGTTGGGGAATGGGTCTTAAATGGGTACAAAATAGACCCATTTAAGACCCAAATAATTTAGTCCTTTTATTTTTAAAACCCACTAACGAGTGTCTTGAGAAATAAGCCCGACCCATTAACGACCCATTTAAGTAAATATGGGTCTATAAATGGATTTGTGGACCCATTTAACACCTCTACCTACCACTCTTCAGGACAACATGTCTCAAGAACTGAGAACTCCTATCATGCAACGTTATGGCAAATATCTGGGTATACCATCAGAA
This sequence comes from Eucalyptus cladocalyx, assembly GCA_017140615.1. NCBI lineage: Eukaryota > Viridiplantae > Streptophyta > Magnoliopsida > Myrtales > Myrtaceae > Eucalyptus > Eucalyptus cladocalyx. The sequence continues at coordinate 2,972,833 of CM029517.1, forward strand.
TGGGGCAGATCAAAAAAGGAAATGTTCTCTTGGCTATTGGCTAGAGTTAATGCCAAACTGGAGGGATGGAAGGAGAAATTTATATCAAAAGGGGGTAAGGAAATTCTCATCAAGTCTGTTGTCCAGGCTCTTCCACACTATGCCATGTCTATATTTAAGTTGCCTCTTTCTATTTGTAAATCTGTTGAATAGCGAATTGCTCATTTTTGGTGGAGAAATGATTAGAATAGAGTCAGTATACATTGGCTGCAATGGGACTTTATGAAAGCTCAAAAACAGCAAGGAGGTATGGGCTTTCGAGACCTAATCGCTTTTAATAAAGCGATGCTTGGCAAGCAGGCATGGCGCCTATTGCAACACCCTCATTCATTATGGAGCACACTCTTCAAAGGTTTGTATTTTCATGCGACATATTTCCTTTAAGCTAATAGAGGCACAAGGCCGTCCTGGGGATGGCAAAGCATGCTATTGGGACGAGAAGCTATTCTACCTAGTCTTCGCTGGTCGGTTGGGAATGGTACCAAGATCGAATCCGTGCGATAGATGGTTACCGATGGGTATTTTATATGGACCAACAGCTAGGGCGGGAACCTCCTATGGTGGCGAGATCTTATTGACCCCACCCACCATAATTGGAATCTGACTCTGCTACCGCAATTCTTTGATCAACAGACAATGGTAGAGATTCTTAATATCCCACTAAGACCTCTTATATCTGAAGATAAACTGATTTGGTCAGCTACGACAGATGGCAATCACACGGTTCGCAGCAACTACCATTCTCTCATACAAGCATGTACCATTCAACAGCATAGTAACCCCTCTATCTCTACTCATCAATCCTCAGCATTATGGAAAAGCATATGGAAAATGCATACAGAACCAAAAATCAAATTGTTCCTCTGGTCTGCTTATCATAATGCACTGGCATCCCGAGCAAATCTCTTTAACAGGCATATACTTATGGACTCTACATGCTATCTCTGTAATCATAATATTCCAGAAACCACAGCGCATATTTTCTTAAAATGTACTTGGACGTATACTATTTGGACAAACCCACAGATCAATTTATACCCAACAACACTGACAAGTGATCAGTTTGATACCTGGATTACAGCACGGGTGATTGATTCTCAGCATTCACCTCCTCTTCCTCTCGTGGCTAATATCCTCTGGCAGATCTTGCGTCAGAGGAACAACTTCCTCTTTCGAAATCAGCATTCGGATCCATCTATGGTTGTGCAGACAACAGTGGTCATCTCAGGGCGTATCAAGTCCACTTAGCTCCCTTACGCTTTAGATCTCCTCTGGTCTCCACCGATCAGTCTCATCTGTGGCGTCCCCCTGCAAAAGGAACCTTAAAATGTAACATTGATGCCAGCTATCAGTCGGACAGCGTTGAAGGTCGAATTGCGTGTATCTATAGAGACGATCAAGGGAGACTTACCGACGTGTACACAAATCGAGTCCAGGCGTACTCTGCTTTTGAAGCCGAACTTCAAGCCCTAACGTCTGCTCTTCAACATCTGATTGATCGACGTCTCCACAAAGGGTCACTAGAGTTGGAAACTGCTTGAATATGGTTGAAATCATCAAAGGGCATCGACAGCCACCCTGGGAGCTGCGAACGCTGATCGACGAAGCAGCCACTCTGCTTGCTGATTTCCCGAACCTCACGCTGCAACACTGCTACCGTGATGCTAACCTACCTGCTAACTGGCTGCGAGAGCCCACAACTCTTTTTCGGCCCATGATAGCTTTTCTTTTCCCCCGCAGGCTTTAATTGATCTTGTACTCGTTGACGCTTCTCTTTCAGGTTGTAATATCTCATTATCTTAAATGCAAGTCTATTTCTGACAAAAAAAAAAAAAAGAAGGAAGATAAATTACTTGTAGCGCAGGAGATCTTACATATCTTTGAAAAGACAACGAAACATCTTGGGTCGCAACCAAACGTCATATGATTTTTATGGTATTTGTCTTTCCCTCCTCGCAATAATCAAAAAGTCCAAGGAGAAAAATGAGTGGAGGCAGTTTGTGCAGTCTTGCATGAATGAAATAAGCGCTCTCGTCCAAAAGCCCCCCTCTTCGTCGCCAAACGCAGCAGAGTCCGTCTGTCCGATTGCCACCACATAATTGAGCTTCAGCGATTGGGTTAAATCAAGGAAGAGAGAGATAGAGAAAAGACGACCGAACATAAGGATCCGACTGACACAGGGATCAGACCCAAATCCACAAGCCAAAGCATGGGCATCAACGCCTCTACCGAGCCTCAAAGCCGACAAACTGTTCTCACAAAAAAGCAACTATTTTGATGTTGATATGCAGTATGCACTCAAAATGATCCGTAACCTGAGTGAAACTAACATAGACCTGATTTGTCCATTTCGTTGAACTTGTGGAGGTCAATTTCATGAAGGTGCTCATGTAATTAAAGTGAGGAGGGATTAAAATCTAGATTATCGCCATAGAGGTTAACATATTGAGAATTAATGAAGTAACATCAAACTTGATCAGAATTTGCTCAAACAGAAACGAGATCTACAAGAATTTGTTCTAAATCAAAGTGAACATAGACAAATAATTTGGATCTCACCTTGACAACGTGATTAAAAGATGCGAACTGAGAGCGAACCCACAATAGGAAGTTCCGGAGGTCTAGTCGCTAGGGAATGGGCCAATGAAGAGGTCTCGAGCGAAGTCTAAGCTATTCGTACTCTCCCGGTCGGAAAACAGTTCACAATAGAACTTGGTTGTGCAATGGTAGAAGTGACTGAGTGATCAGCAACGTGTAGACTCTAGATTTGAAGGAGACAAACACCGCGATGAAAGCCAAGGAGTCACTCTTGGAGGAAGGAATATTCTTTCCATTCGCTCAAGCCTCACCATAATATTGCAGATGAAATGTCTATTTTAGGGTTACATGGGTTCCTGGTTTGGTTCTTGGTCCAGCCTCAGTCCGATTCTCAATCTGGTTTTTGGTTCCTGATCCTGCTGATTCGGTTTCCGTCCAGGAATTGGGAATTAAACCACATAGTGCATGTTCCTAAAATTATGGAATGGGAACCTAACCGATTTCCACCTAATCAGTTCCCACGACCAATTCACGATTATACTTGAGAACCATGTGCTCTTGTAATACGAGAAATTGTTGTTTCCGGAGACAAGAAAGACCAATCGATTCAAAGATGATTTCGAAATTGTGAAGTACCTTCTCAAGAATATGAAGCCTACACGGGTCTTTTTCCTCCAAAAGATCTATGGTTCTTAAAGGAACCGGTCCGGTTCCCGGTTCCAATTTATGGGAACCGGTGGGTACCGGTCCGGTTCCTGGTTCCATGGGCGGATCCGCCTGCCCGCCCACCCGGACCGGACCAGTTATGGACCATTCTCTTTTAATTCTCTTGAACAGCATATCGCCAGGCCATCCTCCACACCTTTTTTCATTTGTGGGGACTGAAATAAGATTTGCTTGTTTAACAGCGAAGAAAATTTGTTGGCTTGGGAATCTTCTGAATAAACTTTGCAAGCAGAATTTTGCCTTGCTATATAGAGGATGGTGGGGGGTGGTAGCACTGTATGATAAACATCGTCTGTTTGGCTCCAGAAGTGGCCTTGCGTGGACATTATGCAAATGATGATGATGTAAATCTTCTAAATTATGTGGTGGAGCTAAGGCGGTGAACTTGCCCATGCCAATGGTGCAAGTCCGGCCCTTTAGCGAAGAGAGAATCAAGAGAACCGGTGCAAGTCCCGATTTCTTTCATCCTCATGCCATCCCCTCTCCGGCCTCGGTTTCTTTCCATAGTCCCCCACCACCCTCCCTCGCCGTCTTGGCCTCGCCTCCACCCTCCATCGTCATCTTTTCTCTCCGACATGCACATTGGAACGTGTCGAGAGAAAGGTTGACCACATGTTGGGAAATACGACACGTGTTGATTATGTTTCCGAGCATGTCGGAGCGTGTCAGACACGTCGACTCATGTCGGACACGACACGGAAGCTCCAGTAACGTGTCGGTGCTTCTTAGCTCATCCTCACACCAATACCCATGTGCTGCGAACTGTATGTCTTATTGAGAGCAATGTGACAAGGATTCAGCGAGCTTTGATGTAACGAGCCAAAATTGATTAAAGAATCCGTATCAATTCGATTGTAATAGCCTACCGATAACTTGCCAATTTTGTCCATTATTGGATACGAACCTCGGGTATGATCGTAATATTTAACAGAAAATCAACACCGAACATTCAATCTAAACATAATTGCGCTTTGTCTTTCCTCAAGTTCTATATACGAAGAGGCTCCGCATCTCCCTCAGCACAACTTCATGGTCCTTTCCTGTACTCGGTTTTCCATTCTCTCCCTACAGAAATGACCAGCCACGCCTCAAACAAACTTGACGGCAAAGTAGCCATCATCACTGGTGGCGCGAGCGGCATCGGCGAGGAGGCGGCGCGTCAGTTGACAAATCACGGCGCATATGTTGTGATTGCAGACATCCAAGACAAAAAGGGTCACGACCTTGCGTTGTCAATCGGATCCCACCGGTGCACCTACATCCATTGCGATGTCACGGATGAGCATCAGGTGAAGTCCTTGGTGGAATCAACTCTTCAATCAAATGGCCACCTAGACATCTTGTTTAGCAATGCAGGCATAATGAATAACATCAAACAAGACATTCTGGAGTTCGATGTACGTGCTTTCGAGAGCCTGTTTGCCGTCAATGTTCGGGGAATGGCCGCCTGTGTCAAGCACGGGGCTCGCGCCATGGTGGCGGGGGGCATAAAGGGAAGCATAATTTGCACAGCGAGCATCGTGGCCAGCAATGGAAACGAGAATCGGGTAGACTATGTGATGTCTAAGCATGCCGTGCTGGGTTTGGTGAGGTCGGCAAGTAAGCAACTTGGAGCATACGGTATACGCGTGAACTGTGTCTCCCCTGGACCGGTCGCAACACCATTAGTCCGTGGAGTGTACGGCGTGAGTGAGGAGGAAGGCGAGAGGATGTTTGAGTCAAGTTCAAGCTTGAAAGGAGTGCTGAAAGCGAAGCATGTGGCTGATGCCGTGGTGTTCCTTGCTTCTGAAGAGGCCGAATTCATTAACGGCCACAATCTGGCGGTCGATGGTGGATGGGCCGGAATTAGATAGGCTATCCTGAGGAGACTAGAAATAAAAGTCGCAAACTCTTAACTCCCCTGGGCTTGGTTTGCCGCTGTAGCAAATATAAATCCGGAGAAATAATGAAATCGAGCTGATGCTATCTTGTTTGTGAAAGGAATACTTTGCCTTGATTTTTAAATTCGGCGACTCGGTTGGTGATTTGATTAAAAGGTATGCGTTGATGCTTGTTGAATTCAACCAAAGGAATAGCCAAAAGTCCTGCTATGCCAAGAGGCGATGAAATCCTAATAATTTTTAACTCTATTTTGGTTTGCTGGACTTGGCAGTCCTCGTTCGTCCTCATTCCTCACCAGACCCGATCAATCTTTAATTTTATTTTTATATTAGTTGTGAACGACTATTCATTAGAAATGCTAAATAATTTGTAGTGCAGTCTGAAAGTGCTAGTATGAACACCTAGAGGGGGGTGAATACTTGTTTATGAGAAAGCTAGTATAAGCACCTAGAGGGGGGTGAATAGGTGTAAAAACAATTTATTGAGATACGAAAGCGATACCAGGCAGACAATAGAAATTGAGTTTTCTTTTGATTAACAAAATGAAATACGATCAAAGTAAAGCAAGGAGTAGGGAAGAGAAAATTGAACACAAGGTTTATAGTGGTTCGGCTTATTCCAAACCTACGTCCACTCTTCCGCACTGACAGCCCACCGGCTGGATTTCACTATGAACAAAAGAGATGTTACAACACAGCTTTTCCTTGATTCCACAGTGTAGATATTCTACCACACTTCCTCAAGGTTTCTCACGAATATAGACTCTCTTTTGCATACAAGATTTTGCTCAAATAAATTGACCAAAAAATATAAGGAGCTTCGGACTTTGGAATTCTTCTATCGTGCACATCTCGAACAACTTAGAACGTCTTCCTTATATACTCCTTTATGCCATCATACCCGTTGGACGAAATCAATTTAGAAGATCATTCGAGCTATTAAAGGAACATGTCGATAGCCCATCAATCATGTTTGCCCAGATAATCAAGATCTTGGTTTCCATAAGTAGAACATTCCAAGAATATTTCGCCAATCATCATATCCTTAATCTCCGAATCAATAAAGATTCCGTTATGTCTTATCCAGCCAAGAGATCTTCTCTAGTCGATAATGTCACATCCTTAATGAAACATCCAGTTCTTGATAACCTTTCTTCAATGGATTAGAAACTGTCAATGAGGATAGACTCTAAGTCTTGAGTCTGGCTGTCTGGAGGTCTTTAGACTTTAAATAGTAGAGTCTGCAAACCTTCAGACTAGACTGATGGAAACGTTTTATTAGCTTCAAAACACTTCATGAAGATTTCTCCAACAATCTCCCCATTTTTGATGGTGACAAAACTTTCCTGTAAATTTGGATAACTTTGACCTGCAAAATATTACTAAAACAAAAAATATTGATATCTTATAAAGATAAATGGCTTAATGAATAATAACGCTAGAATCTGCAACCACAGAAATTAGGTTAGTCTTGCATGTGATAAAGCCATCCATAAGATATCAATAGTTAATATAAGCAGTCAAGTCCAAATCTAAATTCAATCCACACCCAGACACAAAAATCAAACATCAAAACAATCTTCAATCATCAAAACAATCCAAAAGTTCAAAAGTTGTAAAGATTCAAAGTTTTCAAATCTCGCATCTCTCCCCCTTTTTGTCAGCATAAAAAGGTTGAGATGAAAATGGAGTAGAGTCAAGAATGCTTGGGAACACAAACAAGCTAGAAATCTCCCATTGACTGAACGATGCCTTCCAGCCTTTTCAAGTCTTCCTTTAGTTGTGCAACATCCTCACCCTTAGCATTAGCCTGAATTTGAAGAGAAATGGCTTGGATTTGATCATTCAATGAACCCGAAGAAGCTTGACTTGCATTATGCAAATTCTGAACTTTGCATCCCAAGGCATATATTTAACCTCGCATTTCCAAGAGAACATCCAGAATTCTGTAAAAATCTGCTGAGTTATCGGTCTACGTACTAGATTCAGCACGATCTGATGGGGTAAAGGCAGACGATGGCAAATCAGCATAATCACGTAGATTTGGCGATGAAACATCATGTCCTTCCTCAGGAAATTGAGAGGCATAAATGTCCTCTAGATCTGCTGGAGAGCGACTGACTCCCTCACTGGTAGCAAGATATGAGGACATTCCTCTTCTCTCTTGGTCTCCCCCTGTTTCCATGCCTTCAGGTGGAGAAGAGTGTTCCTCATGTTCTTCTTCTTCTTGATCTCTTTTCTCTTCTTCTTCATTTTCAACTCTTTCCTTCTCAGCATCCCTTTCTTCTTCTTCTCTCTCCTCAGTTTATTTTTTCTCTGCTTCTTTCTCTTCTTTTTCTCTAGTCCGCTGTTCTGAGTCTTTCTCTGAAGCCGAACGGCTCATGTTCTTCAACGCCATTGCAGAAATGGTGATGTTGTCCTCATCATCTTCATCCTCAACGATGAGAGCTCTTCTTTTCTTGGATAGAGCAACCATGGGCTCATTCCCTTTTCTTTTTGCTGTAGAAGAGATTTGATGAGTTTTGACTGGAGTCTTCTCCTTAAATTTCTCCAATGCCTTGCTTAGTTCCTTCAGACGCATTTTAGTCACCATTTTCAGTCATACCACCATATGATCACACGATCGAGCACAAAGAATTTGTGGAGGCTGAATGTTCAAATGTCTGAATAACTTCGTCACAAGACCTGGATAAGGAAGTTTGACCCCTGTCCTTCACCACTGCTCTATACATGTGGAACATAACAGTGTGAGGAAGAGAAAAAATTTTCCTAGTGATGATGGCATACATCAGCTTTGCCTCTGAACTTGAAACATCAATCTTGTAAGTTGATTTCGGTTTGAAGCAATTGATCACAATCTTGTGAAGCAGAATGTTATACGCACTCATCCTCAAGTAGGAAATATTTTCCTCTGTTCTTCTATCCTTAACAAGTTCTAATGTAGCACGAGCAATAGAAACATTTATCGGTTGATATCTTCCTCTCTCAACCCTTAACACATCCGCCAGCATATCCATATCCACCACAAAGTCTTGATCTTGGACACTAAAAAAGAATCTATTCGCATCCAGGAAACTAAGATTCGAATAAAATAAGCAGTTAATTCAGCATGGGCTTCTGTGGTGTCAGAACAGAACTGCTCAAGTTGAAGAAAACTGAACTTTTCTCTCAAATTGACATTTACAGCATCAAGGAAATCAAAACCCACACTCCTAGGTTTTATCACCCCACGCTTAAGCAATTTTGAGTATAGAGCCTTCTGTTCCTTCGATCTAAACAACTCTCCCATTTTTCCTCGAATTTTCGCCGCAACACCCATTATCGTTTGAAATTGGCTGTACAATTTGTCATCATCATTCCCATCTATCGGATTAAATCCCCCAACACGCGAATCACTTGGGATATTTGCAATGGTTTCTTCTGCCACCCCTTTACGAGCAATTCCCGAGGTGAGGACACCAGAGTGTCATAACTTGGCACGCGTGACACTTAAGTGCTATAACTTTAAAATGGTACACTTAAGTGCCATCATCGGAGTAAAATAGGACACTTAAGTGCCACTCCGGTGAAAATCCGGCTAAGTGGCTGACGTGGCAATTTTCCGGCGAGTTTAGTCCAAAACGGCGTCGTTTTGCACGCTAGCGTGCGGAGAAAACGCAAAAACGACTCCATTTCGTGTCTACGTGTAAATACTAATATAAAAATTAATTAAATTATAAAGTATTCAAAAAATTAAAAAAATAATAATAAAAATTAAAAAAATTAAAAAAAAATTAAGAAAAATTTAAAAGTTTTAAAAAATTAAGAAAAAAAAAAGGAGAGGGGGGCAGGTCGAACGGGCGGCCGAGGGCTGAGCCCTCGCTTCCGCCGCTCCCCGCCGTCGCCGGGAAGGGCCGGCGACGGAGGGGGAGGGTCGGCCGGGTCGCCGGCCCCGGCCGATCGATGGCGAGGGCTGCGCGAGCCCTCACCGGAATGCGGCAAGGGCCGCGACCCTTGCTCCAAATCTGGGCGACCCCCCCTTTTTTGATTTATTTAATTGTTAATTTTTTTTTTAATTTTGTTATTTTTTTAAAACTTTCTTTTTTTTAAATTTTTTTAATTTTTATGCTGATTTGGAGCTACGCGAGCCACGTAGGCAAAAAATAATAATAAAATATTACCACGTAGGATTTCCGGCAAGGGTCGCCGGAGGTGTCACTTAAGTGTCCCACTCGAAAAAAAAAGTGGCACTTAAGTGTACCGTTTTGAATTTATGGCACTTAAGTGTTCCGGCGTGCCAAGTTATGGCACTTGTGCTGGACTTCTACCGCAATTCCCAAACTTTCCATTTTTTTCGCAAAAAGATGTACTCATTTCCATATCTTTTGTCCATAAGAAATTCATCTATGTAGTTCAATGGAGTGCCAGTCCTCTTTAAAGCATGATAAATCTTATAAATAAAAGAGGGCCTTTGAACTCTTACAGGATTTGCATCTTCAATGATTTCTTCCTCTTGATGATGACTAACACCCTGTGGACTAGTTGGTGGAGAATGACGCTGCTGAGAATGTTGTGGGCTCTGCTGCTGATTTGGAGACCCTTCTTCCTCAATGAGATCGAAGTGCGTAGGCCCCTCACTCATTCGCCGTGATCCCTTGCTTGCGATCCTCGAAGACTTTCTTGAATACGACATCTTTCTCAGTCTTTGAAAGATTTCTTGCTCGACTTTCCCAAGAAAGATGACAACTTTTTCGAAGATTAAACAAGAGAAGAAAATAGGAATGGAAGATCGGTGCTTTTTAGGGTTTTGGAGTTAAGCGAAGAGAAACCAACTGTATATAGCTCAGTCGAAAGGAGGGAATGCTAAACGTCGTAATGGAAAGTGAAAAGATGCCTTTTAAAAAATAACTGCCTTTTTCGAAAAAAAATAATTACGTCAATTAAAGATAGCAATAATTAAACACGGTTGATAATCATACATTTTCAAGATGAGATTTGAGAGAGAGAATAACTTACAGTCAAAGTCTTGTTTGTCTAAGTTTGAGAGTCTCTAGACTTTAACTTCTTCAAACCTCAAAATGTTGAGTCTGGAACGGATGATTTCAAATTGATTTTTCTCCAAAGGCTTTGTGAATATAACCGCCATTGGTTCTTTTAATCAACAAACTGAATCAAAATTTCTCCATTTTGAACATGATCTCTAATGAATTGATGCCGAATCTCTCTATACTTTGCTCTTGAGTGAAGAATTGGATTTTTGGTGAGATTGATTGCACTGGTGTTGTCGCAGTTAATCTTTGTGCATGATTCTTCAATTCCAAAGTCTCTTAGCTGTTGTTTTATCCACAGAATTTGTGAACAACAACTTCCGAGAGTTACATATTCTGCTTCTGCGGTAGAAATAGCTAATGTACTTTGCTTCATTGAAAACCAAGACACTGTCATGTCTCCAAGTAGTTGACAGGTACCCGATGTGCTCTTTCTATCAACTCTGCATCCGGCTAGGTTTGCGTATGAGTATCCAAGAAAAGTAAAGTCTCCATTTTTAGGATACCAAAGGCCGATGCTTGAAGTTAAAGTAATGTATTTGATAATACGCTTTGCAGCACTTAAATGAGATTCTTTAAGGTCTGCTTGAAATCTGGCACAAATGCAAACACTAAACAAAATGTCAGGTCTAGAAGCAGTAAGATAAATAAGTGAGCCAATGATACTCCTGTATAGCTTTTGGCCGACTTTCTTTCCTCCTTCATCTTTGTCTATCTTCAAGGAACTTGACATTGGTATATCAGCCTTTTTGCAATTGTCCATTCCAAACTTTTTGACAAGATCATTAGCATATTTTTCTTGATAAATAAAAGTTCATTCCTTCAGTTGTTTCGCTTGAAGCCCGAGAAAGAAGGTTAACTCACCCATCATGCTCATTTCAAATTCATCTTGCATAGTCTTAGAGAATTTCTTACACAAATTTTCATTAGAGGATCCAAAAATAATGTCATCAACATATATCTTAACAAGCAGAAAACTTTTGCTTTCTCTTTTAATAAACAGAGTAGTGTCTACTTTACCTTTGACAAAGCCATTTAAAATTAGAAACTTACTCAGCCTGTTGTACCAAGCTCGAGGTGCTTGTTTTAAACCAAATAAGGCTTTTTTGAGTCTGAATACTGAGTCTGGTTTCCTTTGGTCTTCAAACCTATGTGGTTGTTCCACATAGACTTCCTCATGGATAAATCCATTTAGGAAAGCACTTTTGACATCCATTTGGAATAACATGAAATTTTTATGACAATCAAATGCAAGTAATAAACGAATTGCTTCTAACCTTGCTACTCGTGCGTAAGTCTTGTCATAGTCTATCCCTTCTTCTTGCGTATATCCTTTAGCCACGAGTCTTGCTTTGTTTCTTATGACTTTTCCTTTCTCGTCCATCTTGTTCCTAAAAACCCATTTAGCACCAATAATAGATTTGCCTTTTGGTTTAGGAGTTAGCTCCCAAACATCATTAATGCTGAATTGCCGAAGTTCTTCTTGCATAGCTTCAATCCAACTTTCATCAGACAAAACTTCTTCTAAGTTTTTGGGTTCTATTTCAGAAATAAGAGTCACAACACTAGACTTTTCGCGCCTTTTGGATCTTGTGCGAATTCTTTCATTAATGTCTCAAATAATAAGATCTTTGGGATGACTGGACTTATGCTTCCAGTTGCTGGTTAATTTGTCAGGTTGATGATTACTTCCTTCACTTGAATCTTTAACAGTCATTTGTTGCTGGTCCTTCAAAGTCTGAGCTGCTTCTTGCAATTTAGACTTTGCAGAGTCTGAGCGGGTTCAGGCTCTTCAAGTTGAGTCCGAATAGATTCATTTTGCATAGAATCGTGGAATTTAACATTCATTGATTCTTCCACAGTTTGAGTCTTCTTGTTGTAGACTCTATATGCTTTGCTTGTGATTGAATATCCAAGGAAGATGCCTTCATCTGACTTTTCTTCAAACTTACCAACTCGATTATTTGCATTTTTCAATATAAAACATTTGTATCCAAACACATGAAAATATGAAACAATAGGCTTCTTTCATTTGAATAACTCATAGGGGGTTTTTTCTAGAATAGGCCTTACAAAAACTCTATTAATGATATAACATGCTGTAAAAACTGCTTCAGCCCAAAAACGTGAAGATATATTGCTTTATATTAAAAGAGTTCTAGCCATTTCTTGAAGCGACCTATTCTTTCTTTCCACAACTTCGTTTTGCTCTGGAGTATATGGAGAGGAGAACAAGTGCTGAAAACCAGATTCATCACAAAATTTTGTAAAATCTTGATTTTCAAATTCACCTCCATGGTCTGTTCTTATATTAGAAATAACATATCATTTTTCGTTTTGAACATTTTTAGCAAATTTTTCAAAGTAAGAGAAAGTTTCAAACTTACTAGCCAAGAAATACACCCAAGTAAATCATGAGTAGTCATCTACAATTACTAGGCAATATTTCTTACCTCCAATGCTCTGTGTCTTGGTTGGTCCAAAGAGATCCATATGCAGAAGCTGCAGTACACGGTTAGTGGAAACTTGATTTATTGGTTTAAAGGAATTTCTTACTTGTTTTCCCAATATGCATGGAGTACACAGATCAAACTCTTTGGTATGATAGATTGGGTAGACCACGAACAAACTTCTTTGCTGAAATTTTGGCTATTTGCTTCATATTGATGTGCCCAAACTTTCTGTGCCATAAGCTTGCTTCGTCTTGGATTGAGATTAGACATTGCGATTCATTTGGTTTCACATCCAAGAGGTAGATATTTCCATGTCTTCGACCCATGAATGATTGAGTAGAGTCTTTACTGGTTCCTGAACATATTCCCTCTTGAAAGTATATTTTGAAACCGGTATCACACAAATGTGGACACTTTGAGCAGATTGTAATTGAGTCCTTCAACTAAAGAAACATTGCTTATTGTGAGATTTCCAATCTTTAGAGTTCCAAATCTCACAATCTTTCCTTTGCTATTTCCTCCAAATGAGACTTTTTCACCATTTATTCGAACAAGCTTTATGAAGCAATTTGAGTCTCCTGTCATGTGTCTTGAGCATCCACTATCCAGATACAATTTTACCTTTTTCTTTATAGTGACCTGCATTTAAAAAAGAAACTCAAACTTTCTTTGGTACCCATATTTTCTTGGGTCCATTGATGTTAGTATGATATACGGTTTTTGCCCATACTTTCTTGACAGGTTTCCAAACCATAAGACATTCTTTTTCAAAATGATATGCACTATTGCACTTTGAGCATCTGAGAGCGTTGCGATCTACTGGTTTCACAAAGATCATTTTAAAATGATTTTTGTAGGCATCTCTTGTGGGTCTTTGCTTAATTCTTTCTTTCACTTTTGGAAAATCAATTAAATGAATAGTTTCAGCAGTCATTCCTAAACCAGATTTGTTGAAATAAGGTATTTGAACAGAAAGAATTTTTTCCAGTTTCTCAAATCCTATAGAGAATCTTTTAGAAATGTTTGAGATATCATTTTTCAAGAATGCATTTTCTTTTGAAAGATTATCTTCACTTTCTCTAAGAGAAGAAACATTCATATCTAAACATTTAACATTTTCTTTCAAAACGTTTTCCTATTGTTTTAGAGCAGAATTTTCTCTTTTGAGTTCGGAAATCTTTTTAAGAGAAGTTTTAAGATTAAAACACAACTCATCAATGTATTTAGAAACTTTAATAGGGATTTTAAAGTTACTCACCTCAAATTCACTGTCTGAATTTGGTTAAATCTCGGAGTTTGAATCTGAATCCGATTGTGCCATTAGACATATGTTGGCATAATCATCATCACTTACTTCACACTCGCATCACTCCAGTTTTCTGCTTTGAGATCATTTCAATACTTTTCAGCTTTTCCTTTCTTCTTCCTCATAAAAGGACAGTTGGGTCTGATGTGTCCATTTTTCTTATATTCAAAGCAGACTACATCTTTGTTTGATTCATCATCCTCAACAGACTTGGTCTGTTGCTTTTGAAAACTTTGTTTCTTTGGATTGAATCTTCTTCTTTTTCTGTTCAGCTTTCTGAATCTTCTTATCATGAGAGCAAGCTCCTCATCATCCATATCGTCTTCGAATCGTAACATCGTAATCATCATTGGATTTTAATGCAATGGATTTCTTACTTTTAGGGTCTTCGTCTTCATTGATTCGTTCCACTTCATAAGACTGAAGAGTCCCAACCAACTCATCAACAGATAGTGGCATGATTCTTTGGGTTTCTCTGATTAAGGTCTTTATGTGATTCCAATCCTTAGAGAGTCCACACAGTAGCTTGTTTACCTTCATGGAATCAGAAATTGGTTGACCTTGATTTTCAAGACCATTCACGATATCTGTAAAACGACTAAACATGTCAGTTATAGATTCTCCTGATTTCATTTTGAAGGCTTCATATTGACCGAGGAGAATGTTGATTCTAGTCTCTTTCACTCAATCGGTTCCTTCATAGGTAATATGTAATCTATCCCAGACTTCTTTAGCTGTAACACAAGAAGATATTATATTATATTCAGTGGGTGAGAAAGCACAATATAAAGAATAAATTGCTTTTGTATCAAGAGCTTGTCTCTTGATTATCTCTTCCTGAGTCATTTCACTAGACTCAACGGTATCTTTTCCTCTCTCTGAGACAGGTGCAGCTTTAGAAATGATTCCTTTTTCTACAACGTCTCATTTTAGAGGATCCTTTGATCTTAGGAACGCCTTCATCTTGTTTTTCCATATGTTGTAATCATTTCCATCAAAGTAAGGCGGTCTGGTATTGCTTTGCCCTTCTACCAGCCCTAGAGCCAACATACTAGCCATGGATCTTTAACTCTGAAGTAAAACACTTCAAACAAAATGAGTACACAAGCTCTGATACCAGAGGGTTGCTCGGTCAAAGTCTTCAGTGGAGGCATCCCACATTGACCTTCTTTTGGGAACATACGAAAAGCAGGAATTAACCAAGGCATTCTTTAGCATATTTCATGCTGGCGTTCCTTTAATATTATTAGTCGTGGAGTCCCCGGTGAGTTCATTGACTCACGTTGTTGCCCGCCATGCTTTGAGCCGTGAAGCCTCAACGTGAGCTACTCCGACACCATCCTTTGGCCCGACATCAAGACAAGCTGCGTCCCATTGAGCTCATCCCCGAACCAAGTGTCCCTCGAAATTTCTGTTTTGTAGGTTTGTCGATCGTAAGCACCACCGAGAGACCCATTGGCCAGCATCATTATGAACCACCACGTGACTAGCCAGCTCCAAGAGCCTTAGCCGTGTTCGGCCAAGTTCCCCTGCAAGCCATTTTTAACACCTAATTTTTGCCCAAATTATTGCATATATATTATCTAGGTATTTAAAATGGAAGATTTTTTCCCTAAAAAAAAAAAAAAATTAAAATTATTAAAAAAAAAATTAAAAAAAAAAGATAAAAGATTAAAAAAATTAAAAAAAGATTAAAAAGAAAAAAAAGTTTGGGCCAATGATCTAAATGTGACTAGCCAAGCCCAGGAGGTCAGATTGGAATTAAGATGGCAAGTTGGGGCCAAAATGCAATTTCCAAAAGTCGAGGGACCAATTCGTAAATTTTGCAAAATTTGTGCCCGAGCCCTTAAATCATCATCTTGGTCATCAATTAAGTTGAAATTGAATTTGGGTCAAGTAGAATCAATCAAATTGAGCCAAAAAGGACCTAATTGCATTGAATTTGGCATTTTCGGGCAAGAAAATGGCCAACTTTGAGGGACTTTCTTGCAAAATTGGATGGAGATAATTGCGAAAAATGGTCAAGATCTTAAACTACTATACATGAGCTTTCTAATTGATCAAAAAACGCAGCCAAATTAGTGGATTAAAGCACTCAAATCAGCAGCCAAAACTCAGTCCACGAGTTGGTCTTAATCCGGAGTTGCTGAGTAAGCAATTTGGTGGCCCCACCATATCCTCCTCAGCTGCCCAACCAGCCCGATCTTTGCACGTGATGGAAGACCGTATATAGTAGTGCAAGTGGACGAGAATTGGCCAGGGATAAGCTTCTGACAACACCGGAAATTCGCAACAAAGTCCGCACACTCAACAGCTGCAGAACTTAAAAAATTGGCTAAGTCTGAAGAGTAGGTGAAGTAGCCCTGTTGACAGGCTTGGTAGGTGGACAAAAGGCTGACCAAAAATCCCTTAATTCGGGGGATAAGATCACTGAAGCAAGGTCTTTGAAGGGATGAGAGAGAAGAGACGAGAGGGAGAGGAGAGAGTCCGCGGTCGTCCCCCAAAGAGGCCCTCAGAAGCAACTCCAGAAAAAAAAAACCCAGAAAATCCAGACTGACCTTGAGAGAGAAAAGTGAGATTTTCATAACCCTGCGGCTAAAATTAGCCAAAGCCTTCAACTAGAGAGTGAAACTTCATTCCAAGATCTTTCCATCCATAGGTCGCACGTTCCAAATGGAGATCGGGAAGGCCTCCTAAAGCCCCCCGAAAGTACACCCTCCTGGCGGGCCAAGAAACACTGGAAATTTTTCTAAGTGTTGAGCCTGTTCTTCTTTTGTGCAGATCTCATTTCCAGTTGAAGAAGCCAACTTCCACGTGCTTCCAGAGGACAATTTCTCGGTTTCCTTGGCCAATAACCACTTACAAAAGATACTATGAAGCAAGGTAAGTATCCTAGATGTATTTTTGTCGGATTTTGAACATGTTTTAGTAGTGAAAAATTAAGAGGAAAACTAGTCCAAGAAACTGATTTTGAGGCTGGAATTTTTCTAAGTGTTGAAATCTCTTCAAGAGTTTTGCATGTGTGCTTTTTGAAGAGATTGTTTTGATGTGTTCGGTTAGTCATTTTCTATGATGTTTGTTGCATTTGAAAGCTCATGTTACCTACTTTCATTCGGATCAAGTAATGTTTCCCTTAGATCTCGTATGTGATGGGTGTCGGGGCTTGAATATGGGCATTCAACCTGTTTGCCTGACCCGGGTTTAAACCCAGATTTGCAAAATCAGATCAAACCCGCATATTTGATGACGATTTCAGCTTGGTTTTCGTGTGTTTTAAGCTGTGATTTCTATCTAATCTTACTCCTTGCATGTGGTAGTTTAACCTTGATGTTTTAGTTCCACATAATATTGCTCATGCGTTGAGATTGAATGCCGCAAACATGGCTCGAGGAGGCTATTGGGGCTAGTTTAATGCACACCAAGCATTCGACAAAATGCCCAAACTAAGCTTCGATCTTGAAACGGTTGATTTGAGCTTGATTATTGTGATATTCATGTGCTGTGCTACTCCATGTTAGCATAGACCGGCTTAAGGAATTATTATTATTTTTTTTTTTAAAAAATAATTGAAAAAAAAGAGAAAAATATGAAAATTTCAAAAATATCAAAAAATGTTAGATAGCATCAAATTAGGATATAAATGACATATATGAATTTTTCCTAATTTTAAAAGGTCATTTTCCTAATTTAATGCTATTTTGGTATTTTATAACCATTTTTATAAATAATCTATTTTGTGTAGATTACAATTATTTAGAGTAATTTCATGCATATTTATATTTCCATTTCGCTCACGGGGTCCTGTCCCTGGGCATGATAACAAGGCCATGTAATATTATTTGCCCGACTTGTATCGGGTCTTTCTTTTCCGCATTACTTTCAAGTCATTTCAATTTCTTAGATATTTACTTGCGCACCGCTTTTCATTAATTTGAGTGTAAATTCTTCTTCTAAATTATGTTAGGATTAGTTTAGATATTAAGGAAAACAAACCTACAAAAAACATTTGCATGGACGCTTAGCGGTTTTATAAAGATTATAATTGGTAATCAAGATTGTGTGGCCATTTAGATGAACAACCTTTCAAGTTAGTGGTACCGCAAGGGCGCTAATAGAAACATTAGCGTAAATAAGTCCCCGTTCCTAGAAATCTCTGGTTGTGTAGGAATCGAGACAACACTCCCGTGTCTTGATTGGTTTCTAGCCGACCCCAATAGGCTAGTGGCGACTTCTAAAATTACATAAATTGTTAAGAACTAAAAAACGAATCCAACGTCGCGCGAGTATGGGCTTGGGAGAGCCTGCGCCTAATCTAGGGCCATTGGTCCGCCTCTTTAGGCAAATACCCTAAACCTTCTTCTTTTTCCCCGGACGGAAAAAAAGAGGTCGTGACAGCTTAGCGACTCCACCGGGACTTGGTTGCAAACCTTAGAGGACTTAGGCCGTAATAACTTGGTTGGTTGTTCACTAACATGGTCTTCATTTGATAGCGCGTGTCAAAGTCGCGTGGAAAACAAGGTTAGCCCGCTAACAATGTGTTAAATGTTTTTGTAGGTTTGGAGTAATAAAGGGTGGAGTGTTTGTTAACCCATCTCTTTTGTAGGGAGGCGTAGGAATGTATGCCTATATGGATGAAATTGAAGTGTTGTTTTGATATCAATCGATGTGCGTGCATTTATACTTATCTTAGCACTACACATTTACACACACCACCCGCGATCTAAAACCCCGATCGCATTAGGAAGCCCATAGAAGGTGCCAAAAGATGGAACCCGTGCGGGGAATGACCCATGGTTATCCACTTTTGGTCCCGCTCATTTTGATTAATGATAAAGAGAACTGTCCGACGTAAGTGCGGAGTGGGGAAAACTCTTTTGATCTAATCAAAATGGGGACCTTAAGCCTTTAGAATTCCGCCTTTATGCGTCAAACCTCACAAGTTTACATCCGCATGTCTATGTGATTTAAAAAAAAAAAAAAAAAAAAAGTCTCTTCACCCATTGTAAGTATGATTTCTCTATCTACTTGCTCACCTCGGATTGAAATTTTCATTTTTTGGAGATTCGCGGAAATCAATGGAATGCCCTTGAAAATATAGGCTTGGCACTCACTTTTGATAAATAAGCATTTCAAATGCCTATGATCTACTGAACATATATTTTTGTTTAAATTTTCAATTATGAACTTAAAGTCACATTTTGTATGGAAATTCTTCCAAATCAAGATTACATTTTGGGGTATAGAATTAAAATCAAAATTTCAATAAAATTCTTCCTTGGTCTCATTTCGAAAATAAAAATTCAAATCACATTTTGTGTATTGATTTCTCAAAATAAAAATCACCTCACCTTTGCATGAGTGAAATTACAAATTAATCTTTCAAAATCAATGCCCCATTTGTGTATGAAACTTTTGGAACAAAGTGGGCATTCAATTGATAGTCGCGGATCGATCTTTTAATGAAATCTCCTCTTACTAATAAAATCTTGACGAAATACCAAATTCTCATAAGTGGATACTACGAAGAAGGTATCGTCGCCTTGATTTCATTGTAAGAGGCAGCTTTATTGAAATATCAATTTTTCATTCATATACTGACATTATCTTCCTTTCGCAGGTCATGCTTGACAACCATTCCTTGAACTCCTCTTGCTTGGCCATGCCAAAAGTGGACTTTAAAGCTATGACGAGAATTGTGCTTATTATGCTCCTCTACGAAAGAGCCTCTTGTACTTTATCCCTGTCATTATTCCTATTAGGAATCGTGTTTTGTGTTTTAAGTTTTGATTGTGAACCCAATCAAATGCTTTTGTAAATCATACAACTCACATTTTTTGGATAATGAAGTTAGAGTTCATAAAAGTCATATTCTTTAAAACATTTGAAGTACTTCAAACTGAACCTTTAGGCTAAGCTTTTATGCCTTAGCTTCAAAATGTTTGAAAATGAGTTTGAAGGAGAATTTGCGTAAGATTTTATCTCTTCACTTAATCGCTTTCGCAAGTTGATTCGCGAGATGATGGTAAGGTTGTAATCGTTCCAATAGGGATTTCTTGTGCAACAACTGACTCGGTCATCCATTTTTGTCAAACAGGCAAAATGACGGTTTTGTTCAAGATTGACGTTTACTTCCTCTAAAAAGACAAAAGCGTGGGCCTTTCCTTAACAAAGCAAGTCATGAGATGCACCAATTCATGCTCATTTTTTGGCATATTTGGTTGAGTCATGAACTTCAAGAATATTTTCGCATCATATGAATTCAAACGTTGCGATTAAGTGTGAAAAGAACCATCAAAGCCTCGAAGATCACAAATCTATTGGTCTAATGAAGTTCCACATCTTGGACGACCTCATATTAATTTGACATTCTTCGTGGAAGAAGAAATTTGTAGACATTATTTGGCATCAAACTACTTCATTGGTTGCAAACAAGAAGCAACTGCAATTCCTACACTTCCAATGGTGTCTTGGCATCCATCCAATATGGAGATAATTATTGGTGGTCTGCAAGACAACACTTCAAGATGTAGATGTACACAAACAAGGATCGGTCATCAAATGTTGCCTTCAAATAAAAGGTGGTAATCGTTTCAAGTTAAATTCGATTTATTTTAGGAATGATTTGTCCTTGCACTTTGTGCAGATTTTAGTGAGGCAAATTACTCGGCAAGCAACAAGATTACACGGGGAGGACAACCTGGTCCGGAATCACACGATCTCTAAAAGAAAATGGTGTGTTCGTTCCAAAAGTCAAAACAACTCATTCATAAACTGACATAGCCACCCATGCTTACAGATTGTGAAGTGGGAAGTGCATTGACGCAGCAAAAATGGCGAAAAATCACCTAGCCTAAAAGGGGTATGCGAGAAATTGAGTAAAGCATAAAGGGTTCAAATGAAACAGAGATTCATCAATCCAACATGATGAAGCTGCATATGGACAAGTTATCTAACCCAGTGTGACATGCATTTGACCATAAGGACAATGTCTTGCCTTCTTCCACAAAGCTACATTGAGATGCTGAATTGCCTGACTTTGAAAAAGGGTGTACTTCGTTCCTAAACCTAATGTACCTAAGAATAGAAATAATACATTGTTTCCATATGTGTAGGGAATTTTAATTGGGGTAGATGGTCACAAAATGGATTGGGGGCATGCAATGCCTGAGTCACCCGACTTCTAAAAGGGGAGAATTTCAAATGAAATACATTTGCCAAGTGAATTACTGTCAATTATGAAAGCAAATCCCTCTCCATAGCCAAGGAAATGAGATGGAACGCAGTCATCATATATGCCATAAAAGGGAGTATACCGTTCCTAAAATCAATCACGTCGAGTATGAAAATAACATGTTCGTCTCTTTTTCCTTGCAGTTGATGAATGGGGCAAATCACTTAAAGCAGGGTAATTCTAACCCATGAGCAAGATGAAGCAAAATCAATTGATTCGACACAAAATGTGCACTTTGACCGATGGAGCAACACCTTATACCAAGAAGGCATGCTAAGGCCCAACTATCCATTTTGATGGAATAAATGGAGCAAAACATCCAAGGAGCAATGCCCTCATGTGTCGAAACAAGGAGTACCCCTCTCCTTTCATCTTTGACACCCACTCAGAATGAGTGAATTCGATAACATCTAAATGGCTCATTTGAAAGCAAGATCTTCAAAGAAATGTTAACACCTGAGGAGCAAAAGCACATGAAGAGGAAACACAAGACATTTAAAGTCAGCTGCAGGAGAAGGGTAATTCGGTATCGTTTCCAAAATGCCCCTCTCTAATTTCATTATTTGACGTAGTTCCCTTGTTTGACAGGAAGCGTCGGTATTCGAGGAACAAACTCGAGAAATTGATTTAAGCATAATCTATATCGACCAAGTAAGCATGTGGAGTTTACACATGACAAAGTCACCTAAGTTGGCTTAAAATATGTGCCGTTCTAGAGCCGGTTCTATTAAATAAAAAAAGAAATGCACCATGGACACCACCAGCGCTTCGGCCTGGTGGTATGGGGAATGAAGTGGTCCAGAAACAGCCAGGGTTCGATCCCTGGAAGCGGCAACCAGGTTGCCATGTAAAAAATATAAAAAAAATATAAAAAAAAATTTTGCATCTTTTATTTTTACAAAAAGAAGAAAATGCTTGAACTAATGAAACCAAAGACCTGAGATTCTCTTCAAGCCTTAAAACAGTACGTTCATTTCGCTGTTTTCCGACAAATGGTGAAACCGACCAAGGGTAATGTTGTATCGTTTCCAGTTTTACGATCCCTGAGGATTCATGTGCTAACACATTCCCTTTTTGTTCTTCGTAGGGTCGTCTGACTACTAAGGCACAGGTATGTACCCTTCTTCTCAAAATCAAATGAAAAACAAATGGAGAATTTACATCACACAAAAAAAAAAAAGAAGAGAACATTTAGTGTTTTTCTAGAAACAAGCAAAAAAAATGGAAATTGAAGAAACAAGTTTTCCACAAGGTTTGCAAAAAATCTTCTTTATCTTTAAATTGTCCATCCACTCGATGGATCACTCATTTCGAATCAAAATTCTCTATGGAGGTTAATCCACCTACATGATCTCAACAAAAATTGAAAGGCCATGTTGCTTATACCAAGCGAGAAACACTTAGGATGAGGAAATGCAACCCATTTCCAAACATGTCCTTTAAACACTCTGGAATTCGAGTGAAAAAGAAAGCCTGTGTCGTTTGAGGTCAATGAATTCATTCGCAAGCGGTACATAGATCAAGATGATAAGAGGCATTTATTTCCTCTATCATACACACTACAGGTGACAATAGTTAGCCCATTTGAGCCTTTTAATGTGAAGAATTTTCTAAAAAATACCCCTGTCAAGAACCACCCCACGATGGGGGCAATTATGGAGGTTTGGGTTGACATTATTTGGAGAAGAAAGATGAGAAATGTTTCTTTACTCTCACTTGCATAAATCTTTTTGTGGTAACTTCAGTGAATTCTTATGAAAGCTCGAAGCATCCCAAGGTGAAGAAGAGCATTCTTTTCTCTACCCAAACACCGATACCCTTTGCTTAAACCATATTGAGCCTAACTATTCATTTCTAAAACCCGAGTGGTGATTATCTCCCCACATTGGGGCAGGGCACATGATTTACCAATCCAATTGGTGTTTATATGAGAATATGAAAAGCATCTTGAAAGTCCCAAGAGCTCAAAAAGTTTGAAAGAACAAAAGTCAAGTGAAAATTAAGGGGCATGAAAAAGCAGTGTGCCTGGTAAAAGCAAGGCCAATGCCCACAAAAAAAAAAAAAAAAAAAAAAAAGCGAGAGAGAGTGGAAGAAAAACAATTGCATCAAGAGGAATATCTCTGTGAAAGCAAAAATGGCAAAAAAGAAAAAATGCCTGCATTGAAAAGAAAATCATTGCAAATGCAAAAGCCATTATGTTAAGATGATTAGTCAAAGGACTTTCGAGACAATTTGAATTCTAAACATTGAGTGCTTTAAAAAAATGGATGATATGGTAATGATGCCATGATAATCACCAACTCCCAAATCCCCCTTTGACAAAAAGTTCTAAGCCTTTTGAGCTAAGCCTTTTGAACCTTTCCCGAATCAACATTACAACCCATTTCCAAAGTCTCTTCGATTGGGATGATTCAAAGTGGAAATAAGGACTTCCTAAAAAAGATGCCGCTCGAAGAAGTGAGAGTAAGGTTGTCTTATCTCATCTTAAGGTTTCTTGACTTGTAAACCTGGCGAAGATGTTGATCGCTGATCAATTCATTTCATAGCCAATGTTGCTTATCCATTGCTAAAACCATGACCAAACCTACATTACGGTCCTTCTAGAAGACCTCTTTGATTAGTCAATGTGTACTTATTGCGAATGATTCAAAGCCTTGCACACTTTGGAAGAGTGAGATTGAGTGATCAGTTTATTTCCCACATGAATAAATGGGATCAAATAGCCATTTTCTTGAGAATATGCGAGAAGCCCTTTCTGACTAGGTGTCCTTGCTCGGCATACTTAACAGACTTTTCTCATGAATCAAGGTCATTTCAAGAAGGACTTTTGTTCCAAGAGAATTTGACGATTAATGATATCATCTCGAGCGTGATGACGGTTTTGTGAGTTTGTCAAGCGTTTGATTTGTTTATGCAATCATTGCCTTCTCATTACCGATGCACTTTTGATATTTGTTCTAATGACATGTGCTAAAATTGATCTCATCTAGTATGCTTTCGCTACTAGAATACTTGTTATAATGAATACTATTTGATGTGCAGTATCCATTTCGAATATTCTCGAATGACAGTTCCTCTAGTGAAACCATGCAATTTCAAAGGGTTCATGGGTTAGCCTTAAACCATACATTTTCAAAAGGTTCTTGGTTATCCTTAAACCTTGCAATTTCAAAAGGTTCATGGGTTAGCCTTAAACCATGCATTTTCTAAAGGATCTTGGTTATCCTTAAACCTCACAATTCTAAAGGTTCATGGGTTAGCCTTAAACCATGCATTTTCAAAAAAGTTCTCGGTTATCCTTAAACCTTGCAATTTCAAAGGGTTTATGAGTTATCCTTAAACCATGCGTTTTCAAGAGGTTCTTGGTTATCCTTAAACCATGCAATTTTAAAGGGGTCTTGGATTAGCCTTAAATCATGTACTTTCAAGAGGTTCTTGGTTACCCTCAAACCATGCAATTCCAAAGGGTTCATAGGTTAGTCTTAAACCATGCACTTTCAAGAGGTTCTTGGTTATCCTTAAACCATACAATTCCAAAAGGTTCATAGGTTAGCCTCAAACCATGCATTTTCAAGACATAATTTCAAAGGGTTCATGGGTTAACCTTAAACCATGCATTTTCAAGAGGTTCTTGGTCATCCTAAAACCATACAATCCACAAGGTTAGTGGGACTGCCTTAAACCACACGGTTAGTGGGTTTGCCTTAAACCACACGGTTAGTGGGACTGCCTTAAACCACAAGGCTCATGGGACTGCCTTAAACCACAAGGTTCGTGGGACCACCTTAAACCACACGGTTAGTGGGACTGCCTTAAACCACAAGGTTCGTGGGTATATCCTTAAACCCTAGATCACGCACTTTACATTAAGCTCACTTGCATTTTCATTTTGCTATTTTCAAAAACAAAAAAGAAAAAACAAAACAAAACAAAACAAAACAAAACATTAGGTGTCACTATATCTTTGAAAGAAATCTCTTTGAGCTTCCTTCCAAAGAGGGGCAGCTGTTGACACCTAATTTTTGCCCAAATTATTGCATATATATTATCTAGGTATTTAAAATGGAAGATTTTTTCCTAAAAAAAAAAAAAATTAAAATTATTAAAAAAAAAATTAAAAAAAAAAAAGATAAAAGATTAAAAAAATTAAAAAAAGATTAAAAAGAAAAAAAAAAAGTTGGGGCCAATGATCTAAATGTGACTAGCCAAGCCCAGGAGGTCAGATTGGAATTAAGATGGCAAGTTGGGGCCAAAATGCAATTTCCAAAAGTCGAGGGACCAATTCGTAAATTTTGCAAAATTTGTGCCCGAGCCCTTAAATCATCATCTTGGTCATCAATTAAGTTGAAATTGAATTTGGGTCAAGTAGAATCAATCAAATTGAGCCAAAAAGGACCTAATTGCATTGAATTTGGCATTTTCGGGCAAGAAAATGGCCAACTTTGAGGGACTTTCTTGCAAAATTGGATGGAGATAATTGCGAAAAATGGTCAAGATCTTAAACTACTATACATGAGCTTTCTAATTGATCAAAAAACGCAGCCAAATTAGTGGATTAAAGCACTCAAATCAGCAGCCAAAACTCAGTCCACGAGTTGGTCTTAATCCGGAGTTGCTGAGTAAGCAATTTGGTGGCCCCACCATATCCTCCTCAGCTGCCCAACCAGCCCGATCTTTGCACGTGATGGAAGACCGTATATAGTAGTGCAAGTGGACGAGAATTGGCCAGGGATAAGCTTCTGACAACACCGGAAATTCGCAACAAAGTCCGCACACTCAACAGCTGCAGAACTTAAAAAATTGGCTAAGTCTGAAGAGTAGGTGAAGTAGCCCTGTTGACAGGCTTGGTAGGTGGACAAAAGGCTGACCAAAAATCCCTTAATTCGGGGGATAAGATCACTGAAGCAAGGTCTTTGAAGGGATGAGAGAGAAGAGACGAGAGGAGAGGAGAGAGTCCGCGGTCGTCCCCCAAAGAGGCCCTCAGAAGCAACTCCAGAAAAAAAAAACCCAGAAAATCCAGACTGACCTTGAGAGAGAAAAGTGAGATTTTCATAACCCTGCGGCTAAAATTAGCCAAAGCCTTCAACTAGAGAGTGAAACTTCATTCCAAGATCTTTCCATCCATAGGTCGCACGTTCCAAATGGAGATCGGGAAGGCCTCCTAAAGCCCCCCGAAAGTACACCCTCCTGGCGGGCCAAGAAACACTGGAAATTTTTCTAAGTGTTGAGCCTGTTCTTCTTTTGTGCAGATCTCATTTCCAGTTGAAGAAGCCAACTTCCACGTGCTTCTAGAGGACAATTTCTCGGTTTCCTTGGCCAAGAACCACTTACAAAAGATACTATGAAGCAAGGTAAGTATCCTAGATGTATTTTTGTCGGATTTTGAACATGTTTTAGTAGTGAAAAATTAAGAGGAAAACTAGTCCAAGAAACTGATTTTGAGGCTGGAATTTTTCTAAGTGTTGAAATCTCTTCAAGAGTTTTGCATGTGTGCTTTTTGAAGAGATTGTTTTGATGTGTTCGGTTAGTCATTTTCTATGATGTTTGTTGCATTTGAAAGCTCATGTTACCTACTTTCATTCGGATCAAGTAATGTTTCCCTTAGATCTCGTATGTGATGGGTGTCGGGGCTTGAATATGGGCATTCAACCTGTTTGCCTGACCCGGGTTTAAACCCAGATTTGCAAAATCAGATCAAACCCGCATATTTGATGACGATTTCAGCTTGGTTTTCGTGTGTTTTAAGCTGTGATTTCTATCTAATCTTACTCCTTGCATGTGGTAGTTTAACCTTGATGTTTTAGTTCCACATAATATTGCTCATGCGTTGAGATTGAATGCCGCAAACATGGCTCGAGGAGGCTATTGGGGCTAGTTTAATGCACACCAAGCATTCGACAAAATGCCCAAACTAAGCTTCGATCTTGAAACGGTTGATTTGAGCTTGATTATTGTGATATTCATGTGCTGTGCTACTCCATGTTAGCATAGACTGGCTTAAGGAATTATTATTATTTTTTTTTTTTAAAAAAATAATTGAAAAAAAAAGAGAAAAATATGAAAATTTCAAAAATATCAAAAAATGTTAGATAGCATCAAATTAGGATATAAATGACATATATGAATTTTTCCTAATTTTAAAAGGTCATTTTCCTAATTTAATGCTATTTTGGTATTTTATAACCATTTTTATAAATAATCTATTTTGTGTAGATTACAATTATTTAGAGTAATTTCATGCATATTTATATTTCCATTTCGCTCACGAGGTCCTGTCCCTGGGCATGATAACAAGGCCATGTAATATTATTTGCCCGACTTGTATCGGGTCTTTCTTTTCCGCATTACTTTCAAGTCATTTCAATTTCTTAGATATTTACTTGCGCACCGCTTTTCATTAATTTGAGTGTAAATTCTTCTTCTAAATTATGTTAGGATTAGTTTAGATATTAAGGAAAACAAACCTACAAAAAACATTTGCATGGACGCTTAGCGGTTTTATAAAGATTATAATTGGTAATCAAGATTGTGTGGCCATTTAGATGAACAACCTTTCAAGTTAGTGGTACCGCAAGGGCGCTAATAGAAACATTAGCGTAAATAAGTCCCCGTTCCTAGACATCTCTGGTTGTGTAGGAATCGAGACAACACTCCCGTGTCTTGATTGGTTTCTAGCCGACCCCAATAGGCTAGTGGCGACTTCTAAAATTACATAAATTGTTAAGAACTAAAAAACGAATCCAACGTCGCGAGGTATGGGCTTAGGAGAGCTGCGCCTAATCTAGGGCCATTGGTCCGCCTCTTTAGGCAAATACCCCTAAACCTTCTTCTTTTTCCCCGGACGGAAAAAAAGAGGTCGTGACAGCCATCTATTGACAAATTCGAATTTGGAATGTTTTCGGCAATTAAGTAAAAAAATCTCATCTTAATTTGATTTAAACATCATATTGCCTAGATCGATGAGATTGATATCTACTTTAAGAGGTATAACATTCATTGGGATATATTTTATGATTCGCAATCGCGCTGGTTTTTTATTCCATCTATAAAGCTTTAGATGGAGTAATTAATCAAGCAGGAAGAAAATTGATATTTTGATCTTTAAAGCTTAAGATCAATTTATCGATTTTATTGGTGAGATATTATTCCTTGATATGAAATGATATATGATATCGTTGATGATTCTGAATGGCTTGGTGCTTGTCTCGTCTTGATTGTTTTATTTATCTTAAAATATGGTTGAGTTAGAATACTGCATGCTTTAGGGTTATTTGCATATTTAGACTAAGCATTTTATTTATCATGAATTTTCGAAAAAATAAAAGACATAAATTTAGGATGTTAGATTTTTGTTTCATTAGCTTAAATTGCATGTTTAATTATTTGACATTTTAAATTATTAAAAAAAAAAAAAATCATCATGCATATGTCATGTAGAATTAGGGCATCCTTTGTACATTATTGCATATTAGGATAAATTGCACATTTCATTTAAAATTTAGATTGATTTAGATAGACTGCATCTTAGGTTAGAGATTGATAGGTTAAGATAATATCCTGGTTTAAATTAGGGTTTAGCCTGACCTAATCATTAATATAAGTTGGATAGAATCTTAATTTAGCTAGATAATTTTTCACATCTTTCTAATTTCGAATTTCATAAAAAATACAAAAAAACATCATAGGTTAAATTAGTTTTATTATGTAGGATAAAATGCTTTCTTTTAGGAAAAAGAAAAAATGTCATATGCACGTCATTAGGGTTAGATTCACTGAGATGCATGTCATTTAGTATTTTTGCTAGGCCCATTTAATTAGAAATTACATGTCATTAGAATTAGATCATTTAGTTAATACTGCATTGCATATTGCATGATTTTCATTAATTAAGTGAAAACAAAAAAAAAAGGTGTGTGTTAATTAGAAACTGTATCTAGGGTTGTTAATGTGGATTTTAATTTAACATTGCAGATGTTTTCGTTGCTTTGAGGTAAGTTTTTGCAATTTATTTATTGTTTATCTGGATGTTAAATTGGTGGATTACACACCCGCACGATCACGTCACATGTTAGGGAAAAAATTTAAAATCAATCCAAACGCCTACAAAACATTTTTTGAAAATAAAAAGAAATGATATCGAAGGGCATTAGAGAAGTCTAGTGTAACCAAGTCCCCGTACTGGTTCGTAGGAGTAAAATAATTATCCCGTTATTTTACTTGGATATCTAATCGACCCACCAAAAATAAATTAGTGGTGACTCCTAGATAAAATCCATTTGCGTATTAAAAAACTTGAACCTAAGTCGCGTATTGGTATGGGCTTGGGAGAGCCCGAGTTAAGTCTAGGCTTAACAATCTATTAGCCAAACCTTAGGTGGTTCACACCTGAAAATTAGGTCGCGACAGAGAGCAATGTGAAAAGGATTCTAGCTAACTTACCCGAAAATTAGGTCGCGACAGAAAGCAATGTGAAACGGATTCTAGCCAGCTTTGATGTAATGAACCAAAATTCAATAGTCCGTCTAAATTTGATTGTCATGGTGTACCAATAACTTGCCAATTTTGCTCATTGTTGGATCCAAACCTCGGGTACAGTTCTGATATTTAACAGAAAGTCAACACCAAACGTTCAATCTAAACATAATTGGGCTTTGTCCTTTCTCAAGTTCTATATAAGAAGAGGCTCCGCATCTCCCTGGCACAACTTCATAGGCCATTTTTGTACTAGGTTTTCCATTCTTTCCCTACAAAAATGTCAAGCCACGCCTCAAACAAACTTGACGGTAAAGTAGCCATCATCACCGGCGGCGCAGGTGGCATCGGCGAGGAGACGGCGCGTCAGTTGGCAAATCATGGTGCATATGTCGTGATTGCGGACGTCCAAGACGAAAAAGGCCACAACCTCACATCGTCGATTGGATCCCACCGGTGCACCTACATCCATTGCGATGTCACAGATGAGCAACAGGTGAAGTCCTTGGTGGAATCAACTCTTCAATCAAATGGTCACCTAGACATCTTGTTCAGCAATGCAGGCATAATGAATAACATCAAACAAGACATTCTGGAGTTTGACATACCTGCTTTCGAGAGACTGTTTGCTGTCAATGTTCGGGGAATGGCTGCCTGTGTCAAGCACGGGGCTCGCGCTATGGTGGCAGGGGGCATAAAGGGAAGCATAATTTGCACAGCGAGCATCGCGGCCAGCACTGGAACCGAGAAATGGGTAGACTATGTGATGTCTAAGCATGCCGTGCTGGGTCTAGTGAGGTCGGTGAGCAAGCAACTTGGAGCATATGGTATACGCGTGAACTGTGTCTCCCCCGGAGCGGTCCCAACACCATTACTGCGTAGAGTGCTCGGTGTGAGTGAGGAGGAAGGCCAGAGGAGGTTCGAGTCAAGTTCAAACTTGAGAGGAGTGCTGAAAGCGAAGCATGTGGCTGATGCCGTGGTGTTCCTTGCTTCTGAAGAGGCCGAATTCATCAACGGCCACAATCTGGCGGTCGATGGTGGATGGGCCGGAATTAGATAGGCTATCCTGAGGAGACTAGAAATAAAAGTCGCAAACTCTTAACTCACCTGGGCTTGGTTTGCCGCTGTAGCAATATAAATCCGGAGAAATAATGAAATCGAGCTGATGCTATCTTGTTTGTGAAAGGAGTACTTTGCCTTGATTTTTAAATTCAGCGACTCGGTTGGTGATTTGATTAAAAAGTATGTGTTGGTGCTTGTTGAATTCAACCAAAGGAATAGCCAAAAGTCCTGCTATGCCAAGAGGCAATGAAATCCTGGTCATTTTTAACTCTATTTTGTTTCGTTGGACTCGGCGGTCCTCGTCCATCCTCATTCCTCACCAGACCCGATCAATCTTTAATTTTATTTGTAGATTAGTTGCAAACGACTATTCATTAGAAATGCTAAACAATTTGCAGTGCAGTTGATCCAACACATCTTTGAAAAGACAAATAAACATCATTCTTGGGTTAGGTTACACAACGAAACTCGGTTTCTCTCCTCTCTCCTCTTTGCAATCTCTCTCTCTCTCTCTTTTTTCTCCCCCTGCTGTGCATGCTCTATGTCTCACCCGTTTTAGGTTACACAACGAAACTCAGTTTCTCTCCTCTGTCCTCTTTGCAATCTCTCTCTCTGTTCTCCGTTCCCCCCCTGCTGTGCACGCTCTATGTCACACTTTTCAGCATGGATCCAGAGGGGCATCAAAGAGTATAAGGAAATGGTTTCTCTAATCATTGTTATTAAAAGGAGTTGATGATATTACCCACAAAAATGCATTCGCCTTTGAGTCAATTATAATTTCAGGAGTTAGGAGACTCATGCGAATTTGCACCCTTAAAAACTATTGAGCCCACTTATCTTCCCTATCTCCGAATAGTATATTAAGAAATTTATATACCAAATAACATGCAATATATTGAATATGTAACAACCCCATTTCTTGTCCCACATCGCCTAAGGAGGGAGGTCTTGGTCAGCTTATAAGGCTTGGGTCTCTCTAACCTGTGTAACGCGTTTTAAAGCCGTGAGGGAAAAGACCGTGGCTGGGATGGCGATTCGTCCGCGCCAGGGCGGGTGACCCAAAGCGGACAATATTACATAGTGGGGCCCGAGATGTTACAAGTGGTATCAGAGCCGACTCCCGACCGCGTGTGGGACCACAGCTTAAATGCTATTCTGACGCCCGTGGGGCCATAGCAAGGACGCTATTCCGACTCCCGACCGCGTGTGGGACCACAGCTTAAATGCTGTTCTGACGCCCGTGGGGCCATAGCAAGGACGCTATTCTGTTAAGAGGTGGAGAGTGTAACAACCCATCTCTTGTCCCATAGCAAGGACGCTATTCCGACTCCCGACCGCGTGTGGGACCACAGCTTAAATGCTGTTCTGACGCCCGTGGGGCCATAGCAAGGACGCTATTCTGTTAAGAGGTGGAGAGTGTAACAACCCATCTCTTGTCCCACATCAGAACACCCGTGGGGTCATAACGAGGACGCTATTCTGTTAAGAAGTGGAGAGTGTAACAAACCCATCTCTTGTCCCACATCGCCTAAGGAGGGAGGTCTTGGTCAGCTTATAAGGCTTGGGTCCCTCTAACCTGTGTAACGCGTTTTAAAGCCGTACCGTGGTTGGGATGGCTGTTCGTCCCCGCCAGGGCGGGTGACCCAAAGCGGACAATATTACACAATGGGGTCCGGGATGTTACAAGTAGTGTGACAACCTCCTCTCTTGTCCCACATCGCCTAGGGAGGGAGGTCTTGGTTAACTTATAAGGTTTGGGTCCCTCTAATCTGTGTAACGCGTTTTAAAGCCGTGAGGGAAGAGACCGTGGCTGGGATGGCGGTTCGTCCGCGCCAGGGCGGGTGACCCGAAGCGGACAATATTACACAGTAGGGCCCGGGATGTTACAAGTGGTATCAGAGCCGACTCCCAACCGCATCTGTGTAACGCGTTTTAAAGCCGTGAGGGAAGAGACCGTGGCTGGGATGGCGGTTCGTCCGCGCCAGGGCGGGTGACCCAAAGCGGACAATATTACACAGTGGGGCCCGGGATGTTACAAGTGGTATCAGAGCCGACTCCCAACCACATCTGTGTAACGCGTTTTAAAGCCGTGAGGGAAGAGACCGTGGCTGGGATGGCGGTTCGTCCACGCCAGGGCGGGTGACCCAAAGCGGACAATATTACACAGTGGGGCCCGGGATGTTACAAGTGGTATCAGAGCCGACTCCCAACCGCGTGTGGGACCACAGCTCGAATGCTGTTCTGATGCCCGTGGGGCCATAGCGAGGACACTATTCTGTTAAGAGGTGGAGAGTGTAACAACCCCATCTCTTGTCCCACATCGCCTAGGGAGGGAGGTCTTGGTTAGCTTATAAGGCTTGGGTCCCTCTCACCTGTGTAACGCGTTTTAAAGCCGTGAGGGAAGAGACCGTGGCTGGGATGGCGGTTCGTCCGCGCCAGGGCGGGTGACCCAAAGCGGACAATATTACACAGTGGGGCTCGGGATGTTACAAGTGGTATTAGAGCCGACTCCCGACCGCATGTGGGACCACAGCTTGAATGATGTTCTGATGCTCGTGGGACGCCCGTGGGGCCACAGCGAGGACGCTGTTCTGTTAAGAGGTGGAGAGTGTGACAACCTCCTCTCTTGTCCCACATCACCTAGGGAGGGAGGTTTTGGTTAACTTATAAGGTTTGGGTCCCTCTAATCTGTGTAACGCGTTTTAAAGCCGTGAGGAAAGAGACCGTGGCTGGGATGGCGGTTTGTCCGCGCTAGGGCAGGTGACCCAAAGCGGACAATATTACACAGTGGGGCCCGGGATGTTACAGAATATGATTCACTTATTAAGGTCAATTGGAGTTTGTCATATTCTTTAACATATCCATATACTAGTATGATGTCCATGCGAAACATTGAGCCTCACAAACACATCCGCATGAGAGAGACCAATCCAAAAACGATGTAAGATAATTGCATCTTGTGCCTTTCATAGACACAAGATGCAATTATTTGGAATCTAGAAATTATGCAATTGATTTCCTCCTTAGGCGTGGAAAACTGAAGGACCAAATTTGGCTTCCGCAAGAGAGGTATGCCTCTATTTTTGTCAGTTTCTGAACTTAGCATCTCTGGTGGTAGATTCCCTCTGGAAAGCGGGATGAAATTTACCAAGTAGACAACCCAACAACTTCAATGCCGTTCTATTAAATAGTGAGATTCTGCCGATATTTTTAGGTGGGCAGTACTATTTTGCACACCTATCAAATTATCCACTTGGCTTTTAACTAATAGTTGTCGGTGTCTGAATTTATCTATCTCACTTGCCAAACGAATAGATATACTCGTCTAAGACAAGAAGAAGAAAGAATAAAGGAGTCCACCGCAAAAGTTTAATTTGGAAAATTTTCATGGTTAATTGATGAGAAAAAAATGAATAAATGATTGAAACTATGCATTATTAACATTGATATCTAGGGAGAATATAAAAAATAATAATGATAGCAAAATTATACAACGTATTAAAGGAATTAGTTTAAGCCTACGAATTACCAAACTTTGAAGGATATGATTGCGGGTTGTAGCAGCGTGCCTCGGGGTAGGGCCATCCGTGTCCACATCCATCCGGGCCCACATGCGGAGAGGAAATTTTGTCCCACCCTAGCATCAAAACCCATTGATTGCCAATTATATCCATTTTATTTAGGGCAACGTGCGAGGTTGATAAAACGAATCAAATTCCACTAAAATATCGATATTAATCTGACTGTGGAAGCGTACCACTAACTTGCCAATTTTATTCATTATTGGATCCAAACCTATTATAAATGAAATACTCCATAGAAAATCAACACCGAACATTCAATGTAAACATAATCGCGCTTTGTCCTTTCTCAAGTTCTATATATGAAGTGGCTCGGCATCTCCCTCGGCACAACTTCATAGGCCATTTCTGTATTCGGTTTTCCATTCTCTGCCTATAGAAATGGCAAGCCGCGCCTCAAACAAGCTTGACGGCAAAGTAGCCATCATTACCGGGGGCGCGAGTGGCATCGGCGAGGAGACAGCGCGTCAGTTGGCAAATCACGGCGCGTATGTCGTGATTGCGGACATCCAAGACGAAAAGGGCCACGACCTCACGGCATCGATCGGATCCCACCGGTGCACCTACATCCATTGTGATGTCACGGATGAGCAACAGGTGAAGTCCTTAGTGGAATCGACTCTTCAATCAAATGGCCACCTAGACATCTTGTTCAGCAACGCAGGCATAATGAATAGCATCAAACAAGACATTCTGGAGTTCGACATACCTGCTTTCGAGAGCCTGTTTGCCGTCAATGTTCGGGGAATGGCCGCCTGTGTCAAGCACGGGGCTCACGCCATGGTGGCGGGGGGCATAAAGGGGAGCATAATTTGCACAGCGAGCCTCTTTGCCAGCATTGGAAACGAGACTTACATAGACTATGTGATGTCTAAGCATGCCGTGCTGGGTCTGGTGAGGTCGGCAAGCAAGCAACTCGGAGCATACGGTATACGCGTGAACTGTGTCTCCCCTGGAGCAATCGCAACGCCGTTACTCCGTGGAGTGTTTGGCGTGAGTGAGGAGGAAGGCGAGAGGATGTTCGAGTCAAGTTCAAGCTTGAAAGGAGTGCTGAAAGCGAAGCATGTGGCTGATGCCGTGGTGTTCCTTGCTTCTGAAGAGGCCGAATTCATCAACGGCCACAATCTGGCTGTCGATGGGGGATGGGCAGGATAGGCTATACTGTGGCGGAGACTAGCAATGAAAGTAGCAAACTCCGAAATCGCATGGGCTTGGTTTGCTGCTGTAGCAATACAAATCTGGAGAAATAATGAAAGCTAGCTGATGCTATCTTTTTTGTGAAAGGAAAGTTTTGCCATTTGACTCGGTTGGTGATTTGATGATAAGTATGCGTTGGTGCTTATTGAATTAAACCAAAGGAATAGCCAAATGTCCTGCTATGCCAAGAGGCAATGAAATCCTAATCTTTAACTCTATTTTTCTTTTGTTGGACTCGGCGGTTCTCGTCCGTCCTCTTCCTCACTAGACCCAATTAATTTATTTATGTTTAGATCAGCTGTAAACGACAATTCATTAGGGATGCTATATAATCTGTGGTGCAGATGATCTGACTCAGCTTTGAAAAGACAAATAAACATCATGTTAAACTATGTAGTATTGATACGGACACACGATACGACACGCGACCACATCATTTCTAAAAAAATAAAGAATTCTGATACGTTGAGATGTGTTATATATTAAATGAATATTTTTATATATACGTGATAAATTATCATTAAAAATAATAATAAAGAGTCTAGAATAAATTTACACTGATAGGATTTATATTTATAGGAAATGCATACCTATGTTTGGGAACATGTTTCTAACTTTAACAAAAGTAGAGACTAGAGTTGACTTATTTAAATGAATTTATGATCTTCTATGATAAATAGGATTTATATTTATAGGAAATGCATACCTATGTTTGGGAACATGTTTCTAACTTTAACAAAAGTAGAGACTATAGTTGACTTATTTAAATGAATTTATGATCTTCTATGATAATCAAAACTTATCATTATTCAACATTCGATTCTTTTATTTCTCACTTTTTAGTGCCACCCATTTATTTCACCCTCTCGTTTCTTCCCCAACACCACTTGCCACTTCCTTTTTTGAAATCACCATCCATCCTCCCCTCCCTCCAAAAAGAAAAGAAAAAGGAAAAGGTCCTGCCAAGTTGGTCCGGCATCTTTTTTATTTTTATTTTTTTTCGCTCTTCCTCCTAAAACTTAATAGGGACCTAGAATCCAAATCCTACCTGCCTCTTCCTTGTCCTAGGCTCCTCCTTGCACAGCATCCCCTTTGTAATTTTTTTTCACTCTTCTTCCTAAAACTTAAAGAGGAACCTGGAAACCCAAACCCTAGCCACCTCCTCTTCCTCCTAGGCTCCTCCTCCTTGCACGACATCCCCATTTTAATTTTAAATTTATTTTTTCTGTTCTTCTTCCTAAAACTAAAAGAGCAACCTTGGAAATTTAAAAACCCTAGCCACCTCCTCTTCCTCCTTCTCCTCCTTGCACAGTCCTCTTCCTCTTGATCTCTACTCTCTTTCGGTCACCTCAACACATTGCTCGCCACCTCGCCTCTGGCCCTCCCTCCTTCACAATCATAGCCTTAGCTTCGGCCCTCCATCACAGCATCACAATCGCAGTTGCCTCGGTTGCCTGGGTTTTTTTTTTTTCTATTCCTCTGACCCTCCCTAGCAATCACGACCTCACCACTGCTTGGGGCCTCGCCTCCACTCCGTTGCCCTCCCCTCCAACCTCTATCGCCTTCTTCAACGACTCTCTCTCCCTTCGCACTTGCAAACCTATCCCTAAAACGCACCATGTCTCTCGCAATTCCAAACACACAAGTCGGAGCATGTTGGGAAGTTTTAACCACATGTCGAATTTTCCTACACATGTTGACAACATGCTAGGGCATGTCCAAGTGTGTCGGAGTATGTCAGACATGTATCAAGGTATCTGACATGACACAGAAGCTTCCGAAACATGTCGGTGCTTCATAAGGGTTAAGTTACACAACAAAAATCCATATAATTTTTGTATGGTATTTGTTTTCCCCTCCTTACAATAATCAAAAGTCCGACGAGATGAAATGAGTAGAAGGAGTTTGTCCAATCTTGCATGAAAAAATAAGCACTCTTGTCCGAGAGCCCGCGTTCTCTCTCTCTCTCTCTCTCCAACCCGGTCACTCTCTCTCTCTCTCTCGCTCTCGCTGAAGGTCGATTGCGATTACCTTCTTTTGGGCACAATTAAATCTTGCAAGTCTTGACACTTTTGGGTCAGTCATCATCTTCACCATCGTAGCATTCTCTGCAACTCAAAGTCAATTGCAATTATTCTCGACCAATGACTGTTTTGTCAATTGTATATGAGTGATCTGCCCTCCAGTGGTCTGCAACGTGCTGTGGCTAGAGCGAAGAGGAAATCAAGAGGCTGTTTGAGTCGAGTTGGAGCTTAAAACCGGTTTCGAGCTTCCATGAATGCTACATTTTCTGTTTTGACTCAAAGAAATAAATCTGTAACTTGGAGAATGTTCTCATGATAGATTGACATTGGTGTTTCTGGCGAGCTTCTTGCGACAAAGGGTCGCGACTCTGCCCAAAAAAAAAAAAAAAAAAAAAAAGATGACATAAATTGATCTTGAAATTAGTTCATGTTGACAACCACTGCACCATTTCTATGCACAAGAAAGCAAAATCAGATGGAGATCTATATTTCATAAAATGTTTGTTGAAATATCAAGTAGATCCATCATAGGCAAAATCTGTCACACCCCAAGACCATAAAAAAATAAAGGATGACACGGCCGTCCTTCCATCCGAAAGATGTAGCCTTAAACCATCAATCCCAAAAGTCTTCATTGATATCACTCTTGCTCCATGGACCACTAACTGATAACTTGAAAAGGTTTGGAAAGAGAGGGTTTAGCAACCACAAGCTCAGTGAGCAATACATATCTCTTCGAAGTAGATCAGGCAGCCACTATGTATAAATATAAGTATAGAGTACAATAAGAATAAATCAAATGTTTAATATACATGTCAAATCATATATAATTTGTTTCATCTCAACGAGTTGTATTCAATTCATAAAATACTAATTTAAATCATTATAAATATCAATGCTCAAGTCAATTGATCAATCTCATATCATAACACATGTCGATGGTCCATCTGTCAATCAATCTTTTGATCAATATCAAACTATGGTCATGAGACAAAATCTTATGACAAGGTGACCAAAATTCCTCTCTTGGCAAGTTCTCCACCTACAAACCTAGTGGCTCGGCCCAGAAATATAACCTAAACCCAATATGCATGCCTACAATCTCCTCAATGGGCTCACAATAATATTGAGCACCAAACTCACATCCTCTAATATCCAAAAATTCAATATATAATCAATAACATAATTCACAATGCATTCTACAAAACAGAATGCATAATCTTTCT
Organism: Eucalyptus cladocalyx; assembly: GCA_017140615.1. Lineage (NCBI taxonomy): Eukaryota > Viridiplantae > Streptophyta > Magnoliopsida > Myrtales > Myrtaceae > Eucalyptus > Eucalyptus cladocalyx. The sequence continues at coordinate 3,011,595 of CM029517.1, forward strand.
AAACTTTGTTCATCAACTAAACACATTTCACAAGATATTTCTCATAACATTTTGGAATCCATTCCAGTTTGTAACGCAATACATATATATTCACAATATTTTTCTTAAAACCATTCTAATACCATTTCAAAATTTATTTCATAAACCACATGCACAACGGAATTTTTTTCATAAAACATTTCTCAAATCACTCACCAATATGAAAATGTAGTAATTGCCTAATCCAAACTTTTATGTCACAAACATATTTATTCATAACTCATAATATATCAAATTTTTATTACTTTCAAGACATAAGTTTAGAAATCCATAGAAGATATAGCACCACTTACCTCGAAATACTTATGGGCAAATAACAAATATTACTCAAACCATTGAACTCACGATCCAATCAAGTAAGCAACAAACAAAATGACAAAATGACTCTTACATGATAACAAATTACTCACCCGAAACAATTATTTAAGCCATTCAAAATGCGAAACTTGAGCGTAAAACTTGGTTATGCCATAACTCTCTTCACTGAACCCTATTCAAACAAAACTTACAGTCCATAAAAGGCCCTTCAATGTACTATAGGACCCCTAACTTAATTGACCCAAAATAGAGCTAAAAACTGACAAAATGTAGCCTCAAAGTCTCTGGACATGTACTACGGGAAATTTTGAAAATTCGTTTCGGACAAACGATAAGCTCGAATCAAATTCTGTAATATTCTACTCATTCACAACATCTTAAACTATCATTCTTCCATAATGTCTCAACTTAGCAACTCCAAAATTGAATATCGCAGCTCAAATTCCACTTAATTCCGAATTTGAGCCCTAATTCGGAAAACTATTGTGATTTAAAGAACAAGGGGCAAAGCACTTACCGAATGTTGTGTTATGTAGTTGAGTTTGCTCGGCGAGGACCCCATGGCACAAAACCATCTTCTTTCTTTGTCCTCCTCCTCCTCCTCCTCTCTCTCTCTCTCTCTCTCTCTCTCTCTCTCTCTCTTCCTTCTCGGCATGCTCTCAGCCGATGGTCTCCTTTTCCTCTTTATACCACTTATTTATTCTTTTTCCTTTTCCTTTTCTTTTCCTTTTTTTTTTTTTTTGTTTCAACCAATATTTGACCTTATCAAAAGAGATCATTATCACAGAGGACGGGTAATATTCAAACATGTAGAAGCCGTCCTCTGTGATAATGATCTGTTCCTAGAGAAAGGAAATTATATAATCAATATGAGGCCATTCTTAGACGATACATATTTAGGCATCAGGCGGATCTTGCTTGTTTTACATCTGGTTTGATTAGTGGATGGACAATGAATTTGCTTTCTGCAATATGATCTTAACAAGACGTCAAACGAGACTGTAATTTGGCAATTTATATCTGCTGCTAGTTGTTCGGAGAGAAAATCTGGCTTTAGTTCTTCTTGTTGAACATCCAAGGACAATGAGCTCGAGCTCTCAGCTTCTACCGTACGCACATTGCATGTAAACAAGTATTTAAGTTTTGTAGATACTTGATGATCCATATTCGATTTCAATATTACAAGCTTAGTGCAGTATTTTGCTGGTAACGATTTCTATGTCTTATGATCGGTCTGTACTCTGGAGATTTCTCCATTCAATTTTGGTTGATGCTTAGCTAGGGTCTTTTCTGTTGGGAATAATGGATCCCCGAAAACCGGATTCGACACTAAATCGAACCCCTAAAGCAATGCGGAAGACAAGCCCGGGAAAATCACGTATCACCGATCCTAAAGCACACCACGGATTCGAGCATATCTTGTTAGCCACAGATTAGACACCAACGCCGATAAGAGGAAGAAAATCTGGCCCTGTTCGATCCGATGACGCCTTGAAGGGAGGAAAAACGTGCCATATGCTTTACTGTTTTTCCTTTTCTTTTTGGAGAGAGAGAGCGCGCGGGAGAGAAGATGTACGTTAATTATTCAAGAGGTGTCTTCTCTCTCTCTCTCTCCTCCCTTTTATACGTCCCTCCATCAACGGGCCCTATTCCCGTGGGCCGGGCTTTTTGGGCCCAACTTGAGCGGACTGGCCTTAAGCCCATCAATAATAAAAAACCATCATCTCCCACTCGCACATGGTGGGCCAAATAGTATTCTCTTTACCTCTCTTCAACATTCATATCGGTGAATAATCCGTGCGACCAGCATACTTTGAGAGCTCGTTGATATACATCTGTTAGGAATATATAGCAGCTCATATTGGGCGTCACACTCCGAGTAGATTTAGTATGCAGTACCCTAGATCGATCGATCACATTTATATCTCTCTTGATCCCTTTTAAACAATGATATATATATATATATATATATATATATATATATATATTGCATTCACAATTATGATTATCACAAAGACAGTCATAATTGATCGACCAGTGAACACAAAACTAAAATGTGATACTCCAAATTCGATCTTCATCTTTACTTCAAACTCTCAATTTTAGTTCAACTTACTTTTCTAGAAATATCCCATTAGATCGAATCAACTCATGACCATTGGCAACACCCTAAGATAGCAAACACTAAATAGAAATCTTGAGAATAAGTAAGAGTCATGAGGGGACTAAAAATTGAGGAACTCTTTTCCTCAAGAGTCTCACAAGGCATAAAACTTGAGATCAAACTTTTTGCTACTCTTATTGGTCGTCTCATGCATACGTAGTATGAAATACGTATTACGGTATTAACTCATTTCCCATGGAGCGTATGTCTACACCTTTCAATACCGTATAGATGATAGTTCAAACATACCCAATGTCTAACTTAAGTTCACGTATCTACTCATTTACAAAATTCATCAAAACTCACATTTGGCATCTTAGACAGATAAAGTAAAATATGTTGGGTATTTTACTTTTCGGACATCGTAAGAATTATGTCCTCATCTTAACACTTAGTTAAGGTGACATATGTATTTTAAGCTTGAGCTCTCGATTATCACCTAGATAATAAGCTTAAATACTGTCTCATTTCTATTTATCACACAGTAAATAGAGGCGATTACCCGTGTGAGTTGGCTAATATTTTATCTGTCCGACATACTTCCTTAACTTAAAATAATGCACTCAGCATTAAGATGCATAAAGATCAAACAAAGATTCATAAGCATTAATAATGAAACAACACTAGTTGATAAATGTGAACAACTCAGGGAAATTACAATCCAGTACATCAGACTCTACGCAATCCTAGAGATTTTACATGACTACAAAACACATCTCTAGGTATTGGCTTTGTCATAGGATCTACTACCATTCTATGCGTAGATATGTACTGTAAGTTCACATCATTTCGTGCAACCATATCCTTGACAGAGTTATACTTGGTATCTATATGTTTGGTCTTGTCATGATATTTTGGATCTTTGGTGTACACTATAGCTGCTTGGCTATCACAGTTAACCAACAATGGATTTGCAGCTTTCTCAATAACACCTAAATGATCCAAAAATCTCTTAAGCCAAACTCCTTCTTGTACCGTTGCTGATAATGCCACGAACTTAGCTTCCATCGTGGATAAAGCTATACACGTTTGCTTCTTACTGCTCCATGATATGGCGCCATTGTTCAGTAAGAAAGCAAATCCTGAGGTAGATTTTCTTTCATCTAAATCTCCTCCCCAATCAGCATCTGAATAGCCTTCAAGTCGCAAATCCTTTCTTTGGTAATTCAACTTGAAATTAGCAGTTCCCTTCAGATACCTCAGTATTCTCTTAACGGCTTTCCAATGTGCTGGACCTGGATTTGATTGGTATCTACTCACCATTCTAACTGCAAAACATATGTCGGGTCTTGTACACATCATAGCGTACATCAAACTCTCAACTACACTAGCATAAGGAACATGTTTCATTTGTTCAAGAATGGTGAGTGTCTATGGGTTTACAGTCTTGCATACGAAATCGTTCAAGAACCTTATTTATATATGTTTCTTGCGAAAGAGACAACGATCTCTTCGAACGATCTCTTGAAATCTTAACTCCAAGAATGTATGCAGCCTCAACCATATCCTTCATCTCAAAGTTGGAAGACAACCAACTCTTGACAGTATTAACAAACTCCATATTGTTTCCAGCAATCAGTATATCATCAACATATAATGATATGATCATAAATTGATCATTAGATCTTTTGATATATACACAATGATCCTCATCAATCATTGTAAAATCATATCCCATTATGGCATTATGAAAACGTATATACCATTGTCTCGAAGACTGCTTAAAGCCATATATCGACCTCAAAAGTCGACATACATTTTCTTCTTGGCCTTTCACTATGAAACCAGCAGGTTGTTCCATGTATATTTCTTCCTCTAATTCTCCATTGAGGAAAGCAGTCTTTACATTCATCTGATGTAGCTCAAGATCCATACTAGCTACTATTGCCAGAATAATGCGAATCGAGGTAAATCTCACTACAGGATAAAATATATCTTCATAATCAATTCCTTACTGTTGATTATACCCCTTCGCCACAAGGCGAGCCTTATGCCTTTCTATCAAGCCATTAGCCTTTCGCTTTATTTTGAGAACCCACTTGTTCCCAATAGCTCTGCGTCCTTTTGGAAGATCAACCAGTTCCCAGACTTGGTTTGATTTTATTGACTCCATTTCCTCTTCCATTGGATGAATCCATATTTCCTTACTAGGGCAATTTAGAGCATCATTGATATTTCTTGGCTCATCCTCATCTTGTGGAGCAACCATAAAAGTTTCCCCTTCAATGTCAAAACGTCGACGGGGAATACTTTGGCGACTTATTCGCCATATGGGAGATTGTACACTTTGCACATCATTCCCCATTATGCTCCCACTTGGATGAACTCCACTAATATCATTATCTTGATCCAAGGTTTCAAATAGGGAGTGATCTTCCCCTATTTCGCCCTTCTTAGGAAACTCATCCTCTAAGAATGTGACATCTCGTGATTCAAATTCAGTTATACTCCCACTTTCCTGCTCACCTATGAACACATACCATTTCGAGTGTTCGGAGTATCTTATGAAAATACTATTCTTTCCTCTATGACCCAATTTTCCAAACTTGTGAGATGACTCATGTGTATAGGCAGCACAACCCCATGGCTTAAGAAAACTTAAGTCTGGTTTTCTACCTATCCATAACTCATATGGAGTGGAAGTAACTGATTTGGAAGGCACCTAGTTAAGTATATAGGTAGCAGTTAACAATGCATCACTCCAAAAAGTGATAGGTAAGTTAGCATGCGCTATCATGGACCTAACGATTTCTAGTATGGTTCTGTTTCTTCTCTCCGCAACACCATTTTGTTGAGGAGTATATGGAATAGACAACTGTCTTTCTATTCCTTTTTCATCACATAATTTTCTGAACTCATCAGATAAATATTCTCGATCTCGATCGGATCTCAATACTTTTATTTCCTTATCTAATTGATTTTCTACCAAGTTCATAAACCTTTTGAAACAACTTAATACTTCAAATTTATGAGAAATCAAATAGACATATCCGAATCGAGTATAATTATCTATAAAAGTGATGAAATAAACAGCCACATGCTTTCTTCTCACATTCATTGAATCACAAACGTCAGAATGGATTAAATGCAGAGGAGATTCAGCTCTTTTACCTTTTCCAAATGGTTTCATTATCGTTTACCCTACTAGGCAATGCTCATATCTAGGCAAATTGACTTTTTTAATGTTACCCAACAAGCCCTCTTTGGCTAATCTATTCATATGTCGTTGGCCAATATGACCAAGTCTAGCATGCCACATAATCACATCATTATCATATGAAGTAAAAGACATGAAATAAGGGAATAACAAATATTGACATCACCACAGTCAACATTTAGTACAATAAAACCATCTAGAAAGTGACCACAACCATAGTAGTTTTGTATCCAAATACAAATCTACACCTTTATTATGGAAGTTCATATTAAAATCAAGCTTGACCAACACCAAAACAAACACTAAATTTCGACGAATCTCTGGGGCATATAGAACATCATGTAGGACCAAGGTGTGTCCACAACGCATGTTCAATTGGCAGGTGCCAATCCCTTTAACTTCATCTCTGGAGTTATATCCCACATAGATCCACTTAGTTCCAGTTGGTACTCGTCGGAATTTCACGAAGGATCCTCTATCCTTCCTTACATGGTCTGTCGCTCCTGAATCTACAGTCCACAAAGGATTAGACTCAGTCAAGAATACAGAACTCGACACAAAAGTAAAGTTCTGATTAGTACAAAGGGTGTTTACCTTCTTTGGCTCACGGCAGTCGCGATCATATTGACCTTTCTTGTCACAATTGTGACATCTCACCCTTGACATTTTCTTCACTTGAGGACGTTTTCCTCTCTTGTGTTGGTTAACTCTTGATTTCTTGCAACAAGGACTTGATCCTTTGCAATCCCACATATTGAACGAATCAATACGCTTGCGCTTAGAGCTTAAAGCCTTTTCTAAGCTAGAACCAGCATTGCAAATGTCTATTTTCAACTCAAATGCCGTTAGGCGGTCCTCTACTAGCTCAAGGTGGCGCATGGCATTCTCGAGATCTTCCATAATATGGTCAAGAGCTTCTAGTGCTTATTGCTTTTCCAGCACATATTGGATTTTCATGTGCCATATTTCATAGTTGTCATCATTGAGCTTTTCACCTATGTTCAGCTCGGCAACTATGCTCTTTGTGGTTGAAGCCATTGATCTGAACACATCAGACAAATATGCACAAATTATCAATGCCTATCATTTATGCATCCCTTTTGCACAGACCCATCATATTAATGAATAATTTCAAGTAAGGCTTCAGAATCAAAAGGTCACTACGTTTCCAATCATCCCCCAAAATCCTAACTTAAAACTATCATTAATATAATTGTCTTATGCAAAATAAATTCTACGAAGTTACAAAAACTTCTCTAACTACCCATAGCTAACTACCCACAGCAACCAGCAATAACAGAAAGCAATAGATAATTGACATACAATAATAATGCTCTCACATAATACAAATAACATATATGTTGCTACTTCAACAACAATCAGGTAGTTAACATTACATAAGATGTCCACAAAGCACACTTAACTAAGATTAGCCAATACAACTAACACCAAGTCAGCACACGAACTGGGAAAGATCTTCTTTTGTTCAATTTCTTGATCTTTTCCCTTGTAACAATACAATAATATTCATTTACAAAATCCATCACAATTTTCTTATATGAAACAGCTCCGTTGACATCCCATATGCGATTCAACACATCTTGTCATTCAGGTGGAAGAGTGTTTATGAAAAATCGCACCATCTCTTGATCGTGGCATAGGACGACCATTCCATATGACCTTTTGAATTTTATCGTTGACTTCAAGAACGTGATCAATTAAGTCACCACTCTCCCATCGATGATCAGTCAACTCAGCTATCAACTTAGAAAGCATTTCCTTTTGTTCATCGGTAACTGCGCAAATAGGTGTGCGCAACCTCAGGGGAGACATTATTCCTGCAACAAATGCAGAACAAATAAGGGATTACATATAATCCACATAGACTTAATTGAAAAAGAAACACATTATTTTCCCTTTTTTTTTTTTGTCAACGGTCAACGGTCGTCGGTCAACGATCAATGGTTAGAGGGTCAACGATCAACAGTCAGAGGGTCAACAGTTAGTTCGTCGGTGGTCGGACCGGACGATCCGGTCGGACGAACCGATCGCACGTGCCGCGCGCGTGCGCGGGCTGACGTCACGCAGACGTCATCCGGCACGTGTCGCGCGCGTGCCAAGCGTTTGCGGGTCAGATTGGGTCGGGTCGCTGACCGGTGACCGCCCGGCCAACCGTCGAAGGCGATGACGTCATCCGTGACGTCATCCCAGCGGTTACCGACCGTTGGGTGACGTCACGGTGACGTCAGCACGCGTCGGTTCACCAACCGGCGCGTGTGCCGCACGCGCTGGGCGAGCAAGCGCTTCCAAGCGCGTCGCGCCTTTTGGCCGCTCGTGTGGGCGCGTGCGGCGTCGCCCGACGGCGCGCGACATGTCATCGGACTCGTCTCGACGACCTCTTTCACTCAGTGCCTTCAGAATTCGATTTCGACTTACAAAAACTCGGAAAAATGGCCGAACAGCGCTCGGGTGTCGGGATTTCTCGCCCTGATCCGTATGGCCAAATTACTTTTGCGAAAAATCAATCAAAAAACGTCAAACAGGTCGGGAAAACGTGAACTAGGGCTCTGATACCAATGTTGGGAATAACGGATCCCCGAAAACCGGACTCGACACTAAATCGAACCCCTAAAACAATGCGGAAGACAAGCCCGGGAAAATCACGTATCACCGATCCTAAAGCACACCACGGATTTGAGCGTACCTTGTTAGCCACAGATTAGACACCGATGCCGATAAGAGGAAGAAAATCTAGCCCTGTTCAATCCGATGACGCCTTGAAGGGAGGAAAAACATGTCGTATGCTTTACAGTTTTTCCTTTTCTTTTTGGAGAGAGAGAGCGCGCGGGAGAGAAGAAGACGTACGTTAATTATTCAAGAGGTGTCTTCTCTCTCTCTCTCCTCCCTTTTATACGTCCCTCCATCCACGGGCCCTATTCCCGTGGGCCGGGCTTTTTGGGCCCAACTTGGGCGGACTGGCCTTAAGCCCATCAATAAAATAAAAAAAAACCATCATTTTCTGTTTCCAAAAGACCAAGAAGATGACATAGGATCCCAGCAGGAGGATTTCCGGTTTTGCCACCATCATAAGCCTCGACCGTTGCTTGAAGGTTCATACTTTGGGCAGTGACCTGAGCTCGTGCTCGCCCTGTGATCATCAAAACAGATTCGAGCGCCTACGCTCTGAATGAAGAACGATATCCTCGTAAAACAAATCATATCAACCGTAGTCTTGTAAACATGAAGTTGGTTCTTTCTTCGGCCTAATCCCCTGGAGAGGGCAGACAATGATGGGCCCCTTCTTGGCCTCCTTTGTGTGCTATCAACTGAGTGAGAGTCTGGCTGTGGCAGGCATCTTTCGCTATGAAGATGATGATAGCTCTAAAGTAATTTTGAAGCAGGTGGTGAAATTCATCATGTCCTCCCAACCTTTTCATTCAAAAGAAATTATCATTTTGAAGATTCCCAGATTACGTGCTAAGTTTGCTGATGGATTAGCTAAATATCTGCTTGGAACCATGTAAATCCTGCTATATATTTTTTAGTAATAGAATTATGAAAAGAAAATATAATTATCATTTTTTGACCCCAAAAAATGTGCGCAAATTTTACGATTACCATGATAACATCACTCGTAAATATTGACTATCCTATGTACTACCAATAACACCCAAAAATACGAGCACTGAAAATATATAGGACCTGCCCCATTGAGGAACAAGTTCTTGTCGGAGCCAGGAGGTTTCGCCGTCCGCCATAAGACGAAGCTCTCAACCTGAACCTCACTCTTTGGTGGCCCCATCAATGGAGACATTTTTTAACTGATTTTTTTTCTTTTTCTTTTTCCAAAGTTCTATTTAATCTATAAGATTATGCATTTTCGGGGAATTCTGGGTCAAAAGTTAGCTGACAAATTCTGCAAAATGGAGGGGAGCTCGGTCAAAATGGACACAGCAGAGAAGCATTCGCTCGGTCATTACGTATAGAGAGCGGGTGAGAAAACAAAACAAAACGAGATATTACATTATATTTCTAGTTTCTAGAATTTTGAGTAAGATTCTAATCTGATTATTCTATATTCTAGTTAGCATTTCGATTCAGTTGGTAACTATTTATACTATTTAGTTAAATTATATTTCGGATTTTCACATAGATGATATAACAATAAGTTGAATTATGTAAGAAAATTTATTGAAAATATAAAAAGTAATAGACTTGAATTAGTAAAGAAAAAGAAAGAAAAATCTTTTGATAAATTCAACAATGAGAAAGTGAAAATCTTATTTCTTACTATCTATTTAGTATTCAAATATCTATTATCTAAGTCATGCTAGAATCAAGAAAGAGCGGTGGTGAGAAAGAAAACATGAAAATAATAATTAAAAACAGAAGTGATATGAGTTAGGGGTGAGCATTCCAAAGCGGACCAATTTCCTCCTAGTACCTATCTTGTTGGTTCCTAATTTTTGAAATCAAGAACCTACCTTGTGGACCCTATAATATGTAATCTATCCTATCAATCGATTCTAGAGTCTAACTAGAAACTAGTTTCATTAATTACCTCAAAACAAAAGAAACAACAAATATAGTTAATCACTTAATCATATTAAAATTAAAATAATTATTAGAAAATCCCACCTCATATATTTACTCTAGAAAGAGATACATGCATGAAAGGTACTTGTATTAGAACAAAACATTAGTAGACCAAGCCTTTTCGTGTGCTAAAAAAGAATATGAGAGAGAGAGAGAGAGAGAGAGAGTGGAGGGGGTAGCGACAAGCAAGTAATACTTAGGGACTACATGAGCCGGATTTCAAGAGAAAATTACTGAACATATGGATCCGACCCAAATCCACAAGCCAAATTATGGGCATGAACACCTCTTCTGACCTTTAAAGCCGACAAATTGTTTACATAAAAAGCAACTACTTTCATGTTGATATGCAATACGTACTCAAAGTGATCTTGAAACTTTAGAGAAACTAACATAGACTTGGTTTATGCATCTCGTCAAATATGTGGTGAGCAGCTTCATGAAAGTCTCCATATAATTAAAGCAAGTGAGAGATTAAAATTTAAATTATCATCATACATGTTAACATACTAAGAATCAGCGAAATAACATCAAACTTGACTAAATTTTGCTCAAACAGAAACGATATCTTCAAGAATCTGTTCTTGATCGAATCTCACTTTGAAAACATGATTAACAGTCGCAAACTATAAGCGAACTGGCAATAGGAGGTTCCGAAGGTCTTGTCGCTAGTGATATTGGCCAATGAAGAAGTTTCGAGCGAAGTCTAAGCTATTCGTGCTCTCCAGGCCGAAAAACAGTGTACCAACTGTTAAAATATTTAATATATTTTATTATTCAAAATATGATTCCAATATTTTATTCCCAATAAATTCCCAATTGAATTCCCTATATTAATTCCTTATTATTGCCCAATTTATTACCCACGTGTATTAAGTGATATTTGTCCGTTATTACATTGCCATAATGGTCTTGATGGGAGATACCGGTAACGTAACCTACGGAATATAATCGTCGAATTCGTCTGTTTTCAAACCCTTACGATACAGAAAAAACACACCATCAAGTTTTGGAAAGGGGATTGAGCGTAGAAACAGGACGTGCGTTTTTTGCTTTTTAATTTTGCAGATCGCTCGTGGTGTGTGGATCCATCAAAGATTCTAGGATTCCCACTTCTAAGATTTCATCAATGGCTGGAGGTATGTTGGTATTTATGTTTCCGCTATTTGATCCCGAATTGTATGAATTTACCCGTGATGAGTAAATCGGGATCTCCAAGTTTGTTTATATGCAATATCTAACAGTTGGTATCGAGCCATTATTTGCAATCTCTGCCTTGATGGAACCTTTGGAATTTATTTTATTGAATTATATGTGGATAAATTTCGGATTTGTATATGGCTTGGATCGGAATTGAGAATTCGACCAAATTCGGGCTACCCACCATGAGATAATGGATCTGAATGATCACACCGCCATTAGGAAGAGAAACCCATAAATTTTTTTGACATATTACTGATTGTCGAAGGTTAATCGAGCGGTGAATTTTTGTGGTTAGGGTTTTAAAGGGCAGATTGTTTTTTGGCTAAATTCTGGTCCATACATGGTTGTTTTTGCCGGATCTTGAATCTATTTGTTCGTCCCGGCATTCTCTTCAAAACCCATCAACCAATTTGGCCGGACATGGGCTGTGGGAGGAGACCCAGACGGCGGAACAGGCGGTCGCGGCGGAAGAAGCGGCGGAAGAGAGCCCGAAGAAGGCCTCGGACGCGTGCGTCGCACGCTCCCGAGAGCAGCAGCAGGCGCGTGCAACGCACGCGCCCGAAGGGCTGCAGCGGGCGCGTGAAACGCTCGCGCCCGAGATGCTGCAGCGGGCGCGTGCGACGCACGCGCCCGAATGGGAAAAGCACGCGTGCGTTGCACGCGTGCCTGTGGTTTCTCATTTTTGCCCCTCCGCTTTATAAAAAATTGCGATTCTGCCCTTGCCCGCGCAAAATTCCGATTTTGCCCCACTGGGGTGTGTAAACTTACGATTTTGCCCTTTTTGGCGTGAAATTCCTGTTTTACCCCTTAAAAGTAAAATTCCAATTCGACCTTGCATGCAAAATTCCAGTTTTACTCATTTGCACGTGATTTTATTGTTCTACCTTAAAGTGCAATTCTATGAATAAAATTAAATGTCTAGTGATCCGTATATATTTAATTAATTAAGGATTAGCCACAGCATCTTTGATTATATTAAATTATATACATTAAGAGCCTCGGATCACATATAGTTAAAGACAATAATTGTAATTATCCACATTAATATTATGAATTTTATCCCACAGGAATTTTCAATATATTAATGTGATTAATTAGGATGAAATATTATTTTATCTTTCTTAATTTACCCACAGGGATTAAGGAAGGGAATATAATTTGATAGTTTCATCATGAAGTAATTATGAATCAATTTAAATTAGAAACTTAACCCACAGGTAGTTTTTGATGTTATATGATTCATATTTTAAAACATATTTTACATTGGTAAAATATGATTTAAGTTTATTGCCTCAAATATATTGATACATAAGTTTCCTTTGATTATGATGCAGTTTTACCACCTACGATTAGTTCTGGTATCATTGTTCCCGAGCTAAATGGAAATAACTTTAAAGAATGGAGAGAATTAGTTCTTCTTCAATTGGGGTGCATGGATCTTGATTATGCTCTTAGGTCGATGAACCACCTCAACCTACGAGAGTAGTACTCATGTTGAGCATACTCATTATGCTCAATGGGAGCGGTCCAACCGTCTCACCGTGATGTACATAAAGACAAAGCTCTGCTAGCATTCGTGGTTCGGTCATTCAGCATAACAATGCCAAGGAATTGCTGAAGGCCATTGATGAACAATTTGAGTCTTCGGAGAAGGCGCATGCCATGACCCTAATTATGAAGTTCTCTTCATTGAAGCTTACCAGTGTAAGAGGTGTGCGTGAGCACATCATGAAGATGAGGGACATTGCAGCCCAGCTGAAAATCTTGAGGTTGGGATATCAGAATCCTTTCTTGTATACTATATCCTAAACACTCTCCCACAAGAGTATGCTCCCTTCAAGATCTCTTACAACACACATAACACTAAATGGTCAATTAATGAACTCATGACCATGTGTGTTCAAGAGGAAGAGAGGCTACTAATGGAGAAAGGAGAAAGTGCTCATATGGCAACACGGGACAAGTATCAAGGGCAAGGCAAGCAAAGGGGAAAGGGTAAGATGTCTCTACCTCCCCAAGCTGGCATTAAGAAGGAATCCAAGTGCTTCTTCTGTAAAAAGAAGGGGCACATGAAGAAGGATTGCGCCAAATTTAAGGCATGGCTCCAAAAGAAAGGTAACCAACTCACATATGTATGTTATGAAACTAATATGGTTGATGTGAGTCATAACACTTGGTGGATTGATTCTGGTTCTACAATCCACATTTCGAATTCCTTGCGGGTTTTCGAACCAGCGGAAACCAAAGGGGAAGTGAACAAGGCATCTATTCAGGAAACAAGATGCGCTCGCGTGTGGAAGCTATTGGGACATGCAGATTAGTTCTCAGTAGTGGTTTTGTTTTAAGTTTGGAAAAGACCTTTTATATTCCTAGTTTTTCTAGGAATTTAATTTCAGTTTCAAGACTTGTACCTTTGGGATACTCCTTTGAATTTTCAGATTTAACATTCAATTTATCGTATAAATCTGAAATTGTTGGGAGTGGTATTTTGTCTGACGGTCTCTTTCAAATTAATTTACAAGACAATACCGTTAATAATGCGATGCACGTTCATGATGATGCTGGGATAAAACGATGTGTTGTGAATGAGAATTCCTCTATGTTGTGGCACCGGAGATTGGGACATATCTCCATGGAGAGAATTAAGAGACTAGTAAATGATAGAGTACTTAATACTCTAGATTTTACTGATTATGACACTTGTGTGGACTGTATAAAGGGAAAACAGACCAACAAGTCAAAGAAAGGTGCTAAGAGGAGTACGAAATATTAGAAATCATACATACAGATATTTGTAGTCTAGATATAGACTCAAATGGTCAGAGATACTTCATTTCTTTCATAGACGATTATTCACGATTCATGTATCTTTACTTGCTTCGTAATAAGCACGAAGCATTTGATGCCTTTAAGATATTTAAAACCGAAGTAGAGAAACAATGCGACAAGCAAATTAAGATCGTGAGATCGGATAGAGGTGGAGAATAATATGGTAGATACACTGAAGATGGACAAGCACCTGGTCCATTTGCGAAGTTTCTTGAAGAGCATGGGATTATTGCCCAATACACTATGCCTGGTTCACCGGACCAAAATGGTGTTGCAGAAAGAAGAAACCGAACATTATTGGACATGGTGCGGAGTATGCTTAGCAACTCCAAACTTCCTAAGTTTCGTGGACCGAGGCTCTTAAAACGGCTGTGTACATATTAAACCGAGTTCCAACCAAGGTTGTTCCAAGGACACCTTTTGAATTATTCAAAGGTTGGAAACCGAGTTTGCGACATGTACGTGTTTGGGGATGCCCATCTGAGGTAAGAGTCTACAATCCACAAGAAAAGAAGTTAGATCCAAGGACTATAAGTGGGTATTTCGTTGGATATGCCGAAAAGTCCAAAGGATACAGATTTTATTGTCCATCTCACAACACTAGGTTTGTGGAATCAAGAAATGCTAAATTTCTTGAAAATGATCTGATTAGTGGGAGCGATCAATTCAAGGACTTTGTCCCCGAAGAAGATCATTTAGATACTCAACCTTCCACCTCAGATACTTTGGATTGGTTGTTGCTTACAGCGCCCCTTCGTTCAACCGATCGCTGAGCAACCAATCATTGAAGATCCACAACCAGATGATATTGATCCGGTAGACCAAACTGTTCAGCAATTACCGAGATCTTGTTGAACTTCCAAAAGTAGAACAAAGATACTCCTCAGGAGAATGTTGATGCGACATTAAGGAGGTCTACTAGAATGAAGAAATCAGCGATTCCTAATGACTACATTGTGTATCTACAAGAATCGACTATAATGTTGGAGCTGAAAGTGATCCCGAGTCATTTTCACAAGCCATGAGTTGTGATAAGTCTAATTTATGGTACAATGCCATGAAGGAAGAGATGAATTCTATGGCATCAAACGAAGTCTGGGATTTAGTTAAGTTGCCGATGGTGAAAAGGCCATTGGTTGTAAATGGGTCTTCAAAACTAAGAAGGATTCATCGTGGCAATATAGAGAGATATAAAGCTAGACTCGTTGCCAAGGGATTTACTCGAGAGGGAGGGAATCGATTACACGGAGACGTTTTCTCCCGTATCCAAGAAAGATTCTCTTCGTACTATTTTGGCATTAGTTGCTCATTTTGATATGGAGTTACATCAAATGGATGTGAAAACGGCGTTCCTCAATGGAAAATTAGAAGAAGTGGTTTACATGAAACAACTAGAAGGATTCTTCTCTAATGCTGGTGAGCATTTGGTATGCAAGCTTAAAAGGTCTCTATATGGCTTGAAACAAGCATCCCGCCAATGGTACTTAAGATTCCATGAGATCATCTCTTCATTCGGTTTTAAAGAGAATATCATGGATCAATGTATATACCCGGAAGGTCGTGGGAGCAAAATTTGTTTCCTTGTGCTATATGTAGATGATATTTTACTTGCAACCAATGACAATGGGTTGTTATATGAAGTGAAACAATTTCTCTCTAAGAGTTTTGATATGAAAGATATGGGTGAAGCATCTTATGTCATTGGCATTAAGATCCATAGAGATAGACCTCGAGGTATATTAGGACTATCTCAAGAAACCTATATCAATAAGGTCTTAGAGAGGTTTTGGATGAAAGATTGTTTACCAAGTATAGCACCCATAGTGAAGGGTGATATGTTTAATTTAAATCAATGCCCGAAGAATGATTTTGAAAGGGAACAAATGAAGAACATCCCATATGCTTCTGCTGTTGGAAGCTTGATGTATGCTCAAGTTTGCATTCGACCTGACATAGCCTTTGCTGTGAGAATGTTGGGAAGATACCAAAATAATCCGGGTATGGACCACTGGAGAGCTGCAAAGAAGGTGATGAGGTATCTTCAAGGAACAAAGGGACACATGCTTATGTACGTAGACGGACGGACAACTTGGAGGTATTTGCTTACTCGGACTCGACTTTGCTGGCTGCATTGATTCCCGTAAATCTACATCGGGATATATTTTTATGTTCGCTGGCGGAGCTGTATCCTGGAGGAGTGCAAAACAAACCTTGGTTGCCACTTCCACTATGGAGGCAGAGTTCGTTTCCTGTTTTGAGGCCACCTCACATGGTGTGTGGTTGAAAGGTTTCATATCGGGGCTTAGAATTATGGATTCCATTGCTAGGCCTTTAAGAATATTTTGCGACAATTCAGCTGCAGTTTTTATGGCTAAGAACCACAAAAGTGGTAGTCGAAGCAAGCACATCGACATCAAGTATTTAGCCATCGAGAACGTGTTAAAGAGAAGAAAGTGGTCGTAGAACACATAAGCACTGATTGATGATAGCTGATTCTTTAACTAAAGGCATGCCGCCAATGAGTTATAAGGATCATGTTTCTAGAATGGGCATTGGTCCAATTATGTAATTTTTCTTTATATGGAAGAATTTATGAGACTTTTATAATGTTTTTCTCAATACAGTTGTATACATTCAGTTATTATGAGAAAAACAATTACGTTTGACCTGGAGTAAACATAAGGTTTATTCATTAAGTTATTTGATCACATATGGGCTGATGAAATACATTGTGATACACGGAAGACAATACTCGCTCTAAGAGGACTCATCGCCGTGATTCATGTGTTTTATTTCAGTATGAAGTTTTGTGGGTTTGGGTTAATAATTCATGTGCAGGAATATTGGGATCAAGTGGGAGAATGTTAAAATATTTAATATATTTTATTATTCAAAATATGATTCCAATATTTTATTCCCAATTGAATTCCCTATATTAATTCCTTATTATTGCCCAATTTATTACCCACGTGTATTAAGTGATATTTGTCCGTTATTACATTGCCATAATGGTCTTGATGGGAGATACCGGTAACGTAACCTACGGAATATAATCGTCAGGTCGTCTGTTTTCAAACCCTTACGATACAGAAAAAAACACACCATCAAGTTTTGGAAAGGGGATTGAGCAGTAGAACAGGACGTGCGTTTTTTGCTTTTCAATTTTGCAGATCGCTCGTGGTGTGTGGATCCATCAAAGATTCTAGGATTCCCACTTCTAAGATTTCATCAATGGCTGGAGGTATGTTGGTATTTATGTTTCCGCTATTTGATCCCGAATTGTATGAATTTACCTGTGATGAGTAAATCGGGATCTCCAAGTTTGTTTATATGCAATATCTAACACCAACGAGCTTGGTTCTGCAATGGTAGAAGCGGCCAACTGATAAGCAAGGAAGAGCAGCATCTGGACTCCAGATCTGGAGGAGTCAAATATCGCGATAAAATCCAAGGAGTCGCTCTCAAAGGAAGAAGTTTTCTTTTTGTTCGCTCGGCCCTCACTGTAAAACTATGTAGGTGGGAAAAGTGCCAAAAAAGTCCTAAACCTTTTGTAATTGTGCCGATTTAGTCCTAAACTTTTTTTGGTACCGATTTAGTCCTAAACCTCTTTAAGTTATGCAAATTCAGTCATTTCTGGCCAATTTGGCCGGATTTTGCTGACTGGTTGCCGACCGGCCGACGTGGACAACTTTTTATTAATATTTTAATATTTTTGAATTTTTTTATTTTTATTTTTATTTTTTATTTTTTATTTTTTATTTTCTGCTCTTCTTCCTCCGGCCGGTCGCCAGACCTCGGCGACCGGCCAAAGTCGATAGCCGGTGAGGTCAAGGTCGACCTCGCCGACCACCTCGCCCGCCCGTGCGAGGCCCGGGCGGCGAGGCTCGCCCTCGTTGGATCCGGCGAGGGTCGAGCCTCGCCCATGGCCGGTGAGGGCGAGCCTCGCCCGCCTTGCGGATCCGGCGAGTGAGGGGTTCGAGCGGGGGAGAGAGTCGAAGGGGGTAGATCGTCGGCCACCGCACCTGAGCCGCGGTCGTCGGCCTACGGCCGCGCCTGGTTTCAAGCGCCGAAGCTCCGGTAGGCCTCGGTCTTTTTTTGTGCGACCACCGCCGCAATGCTGCCGCCCCCGATGCCGTCCACCGCTGCTCGCCGACCCACCGCCATATCCGGCGAGCTAGCGCGGCTCGCCCTCGCCGCCCAAGCCTCGAGGGCAACCTCGCCGGATCTGGCGAGGTCGAGCGATCCGGCAAGGGCGAGCCTCGCCCGCCCGTGCGAGGCCGCCCCTGCGGCCATCGGCGAGGTGGCCGGCGAGGTCAACCTCGACCTCGTCGGCTGTCGCCTCGGCCGGTCGCCGAGGTCCGGCGACCGACCGGAGGAAGAAGAGCATAATAAAAAAATTAAAAATAAAAATTCAAAAATATTAAAATATTAGTAAAAAGTTGTCCACGTCGGCCGGCCGGCGGCCGCTAGCAAAATCCGGTCAAATTGGCCAAAAATGACTGAATTGGCACAACTTAAAAAGGTTTAGGACTAAATTGGCACCAAAAAAAGGTTTAGGACTAAATCGGCACAATGACAAAAGGTTTAGGACTTTTTTGGCACTTTTCCCCTATGTAGGTCATGTTTATTTTAGGGTTATGTAGGTTCCTCATTTGGTTCTTAGTCCAGTTCTTGATTCTCCATCTGGATTGGTTCAATTCCCACTTGAGAATCAGGAATCAAACTGCATTGTATAGGCTCCAAAAAATATGGAATCGGGAATTGGATTTATTTCCATTAGAACCTAGAACTAGATCGGTTCTCCTAGCCAGTTTTCAATTTCTACTCAGGAACTATGCTCACCCCTAATGCGAGGGTTTGTCATTTCTAGAGATAAGAAAGACCAATCAACTCAAAGACAACTCGAAAATTGCAAAGTACCTCCTTAAATAATAATTAATTCTAGACAATGAAGCTATGCTATGCACGTTATCGATCAAATTACATGCTAAGAATGATGAGTATGAATATTTATGGAAAGAGAAAAAGAAATTGAACTCATACCAACAATCAACTGACCAGATATATGTAGTCCCCTTATTTCACTGGGAACAAAAACACAAGTTGAGAGATACACTAGATCTAGATAGAGAAGAGCTAAACAAAACTTATAAGAAAAAAGAGGAAAATTATCGAGATATCTAAGTAGAAGAATGTGCCTTGAAAGGGAATCTCAGGCTACCCTTTTACTTTTGAGCATGGATCCACTTGGGCATCAAAAAGTACAGGGAAAGGAGTTGACGATGTTACTCATGAAAACGCGTTCTCCTTTTAGCCGAATGTAGTTTCAATCGTTAGAAAACTCATGTGAATTTGCATTCTCTTAAACTTTTGAGCCCACTTACCCCCCCCCCCCCCAAAAAATCCCCAAAAAAAAGCATGTTATCTATACACCAAATAATGGGAAATTACTTAAAATAATTCACTTATTGAAGTCTCGTATAATTTAGTATGATGGGTGCGTTTGATTCAGTATTTTAAAAGCCCATTAAGAAAATGTAAAGCAGTTTAGCCTAAAGGACTTTAGGCAATACAAAAATCATTTGGTAAACTATGCTTTGAGAAACAATTTTGAGAGGAATATCGTTTGGTAGAAAACACATTTAAAAAGCCTTTTGGATGACTAATATTTGTTTTTTAATTTCATTTTTTTAAAATTTAAAAAAATAATGTATGCAACTTTTCAATATAAATTTCGACAATAATACTAAAAAAATCAAATACATATATATATATATATATTTAAAAAGACCAAACCCTTCATTGAAATTTTTTAAATTTTATTTGTTAAATTTTTTTTTAAATAATGTATGTAACTTTTTAAATATAAATTTTGACAATAATGCTAAAAAAAAATGAATACATATATATATATATATATATATATATATATATATATATATAATTTTTTTTTAAAGACCAAATCCTTCGTTGAATTTTTTAAATTTTTTTTTCAAATTAAAACAATAATTTATGCAACTTTTTAAATATAAATTTGAGAATAATTTTAAAAAATCAAATACATACATACAATTTTTTTAGAAAAAAAAGACCAAACCCTTCATCGGAATTTTAATTTTTATTTGTTTATAATTGAAAAAAAAAAAGTAATGTATGCAACTTTTTAAATATAGATTTTGAGAATAATGCTAAAAAAATAAATACATATATATAATTTAAAAAAAAGACCAAATCATTCATCGAAATCTTTTTAATTTTTATTTTTTTGAAATTGATAAAATAATGTATGTAACTTTTTAAATATAAATTTGTGAATGATACTAAACAATCAACTACATATATGTAATTTTTTTTTTCAAGAAAAGCCCAAACCCTTCGTTGGAATTTTTAAATTTTAATTTGTTTGAAATTGAAAAAAAAAAAAGTAATATATGCAACTTTTTAAATATAAATTTTGACAATAATGCTAAAAAAATCAAATATATATGCTACAACAATCAAATATATAAATATTTTTTTAAAAGACCAAAATATATTTAACTTTTTTAGCATTTATATAAATTTGATTGTTTTAGCATTATTTTGGCATTTAAAAAAATAATAATGAGGGAAAAATTAGAAATTTAAAGGATGAGTGATGATAGTTTTGGGGAAAAAAATAAGTTCGAAAGCTTAGTCCTTACTAGTATTGAAACTTTTTAGTATTCTCAATCTTTGACTTTTCACTTGAAAATTACTTGATTGTCAAACAGTTCAACATTTTTTCACGAGACTTTGGAAGTTGAAAATCTATTGGAAATCTTTGAATCAAACACACTTGATGTCCATGTGAAAAATGAGCCTCACATACACACACGAAAGTCCAACCCAAAGATGATGTAAGATATTTTAACTAAATTCATCGACAATTTGCATTTCATAGACACAGGATGCGAAGTTATTTAGATCCTAGGAATTATGCAATTGATTTCTTCCTTAGGCGTGGAAAACTTAAGGCCCAAGTCTGGCTTCCGCAAGAGAGTTATTGCTCCATCTTTTGTCTGTTTCTGAACTTAGCATCTTTGGTGGCAGATTCCTTCTAGAATGCGGGATGAAGGTTATGATGCAGACAACCCAACTATTCTGATGCGGTTCTATTAAATAATAAGATTCTGCCGATTTCTCTAGGGTTTGTAGTTCTATTTTGCACACCTATCCAATTACCTATCGGCTTTTAACTAATACTAGTCGGTATCTGAATTTATCTACCTCATTTGCCAAAAGAACATACATACTCGTCTAAGAAAAGAAGAAGAAAGAGTAAAGGAGTCCACCGGAAAAGTTTAATTTGGAAAAATTTCATGGTTAATTGACGAGAAAAAAAGAATGAATTATTGAAAATATGATCAAGGGAGAAAATAAAAAGAAATTATAATGCCAAAATATACAACGCATGTAAAGAAATTAGCTTAAAAGCCTACAAATTTCAAATTTTAAGGATATGATTGTGCATTGTGATAGCGCCCAATGAAGCTAGATCAACCATATCCACATCCATCCGAGCTCATATGCAACGAGGAAATTTTGCCCTCTTCTTGCATCAAAATCCATTAGTTGGAAATTATGTCCATTCTATCTAGAGCAACGTAACGAGAATTCTAACAAAGTTGATATAATAATCCATAATCCAATGAAGAGTCCATATCAATTTGATTGTTAAAGCCTACTAATAACTTGCCAAATTTATTCATTATTGGATCCAAATCTCGTGTATAAATGAATATTCAACGGAAAGTCAGCACAAGTAAAACAAATCAGCTTAAGCCTACAAATTTCCACAGTTATAAGATATGATTAAGGTAGCAGGAAGTGTCCGAAGAGGCAAGGCCAATCATATTTACATCCATCTGGGCCCACATGCGGAGAAAAAACTTTGCCTTATCCTCTCGTAAAAACCCATCAGTTGTGAATTATATCCGTTTTATTTAGAGTGAGGATTCTAACAAGGTTGATATAACGAGCCAAAATTTAATGGAAAGTTCGTATCAATTTGATTGTGATAGCCTACCAATAACTTACTTTATTCATTATTGGATCCAAACCTAGAGTATAAATGAAATCTTCAACGGAAAATCAACACCTAACATTCAACGTTAACATAATTGTGCTTTATCCTTTCTCAAGTTCTATCATATGAAGTGGCTCTGCATCTCCTTCGGCACGACTTCATAGGCGATTTCTGTATTCAGTTTTCCATTCTCGCCTGCAGAAATGGCAAGCCATGCCTCAAACAAACTTGACGGCAAAGTAGCCATCATCACCGGTGGCGCAAGTGGCATCGGCGAGGAGACGGCGCGTCGGTTGGCATATCACGGTGCGTATGTTGTGATTGCCGACATCCAAGACGAAAAGGGCTACAACCTCGCGGCATCGATCGGATCCCACCGGTGCACCTACATCCATTGCGATGTCACGGATGAGCAACAAGTGAAGTCCTTGGTGGAATCGACTCTTCAATTAAACGGTCACCTAGACATCCTGTTCAGCAATGCAGGCATGATGAATAACGCCAAACAAGACATTCTCGGGTTCGACATACCTGCTTTTGAGAGCCTGTTTGCCGTCAATGTTCGGGAACGGCCGCCTGTGTCAAGCACGGGGCTCGGGCCATGGTGGCAGGGGGCATAAAGGGAAGCATAATTTGCACAACGAGCCTCATGGCCAGCATTGGAAATGAGAATCGCGTAGACTATGTGATGTCTAAGCATGCCGTGCTGGGACTGGTGAGGTCAGCAAGCAGGCAACTTGGAGCATACGGTATACGGGTGAACTGTGTCTCCCCTGGAGCAGTCGCAACACCATTACTCCGTGGGGTGCTCGGTGTAAGTGAGGAGGAAAGCGAGAGGATGTTCGAGTCAAGTTCAAGCTTGAAAGGGGTGCTGAAAGCGAAGCATGTGGCTGATGCCGTGGTGTTCCTTGCTTCTGAAGAGGCGGAATTCATCAACGGCCACGATCTGGCGGTCGATGGTGGATGGGCAGGGATGGGATAGGCTATCCTGTGGAGACATAGAAATAAAATTTGCAGAGTCTTTAGCTCCCCTGGGCTTTGTTTGCTGCTTTAGCAATTCAAATCTGGAGAAAACAATAACTCTGGCTGATGCCATCTCGTTTGTGAAAGGAACATTTTGCTTTCATCTTTAAATTCAGCGACTCGGTTGGTGATTTGATGATAAGTTCGCGTTGGTGCTTGTTCAATTCAACCAAAGGAGAAGCCGAAAGTCCTGCTATGCCTCGAACTTTATTTGTTTTGTTGCCCTGCGGCCCCGTGCAGGGACCCTACCAGGCGGAGCTCGGTTTTTGCGGACAAAATTCGGGTGGCAGCTTTTTAGGAAATAGCTCTCCCGTTCATATGAGCCCATCCGGTCCCAATTAGGCCTGCCAAGCCCGATTTCTCAACGTGGGGTTGAGCTGAGTATAGCACCTCAAGCCCGATAACAGAGTCTTACCTCCTGAAATTCTCATGAAGCTCTCCCGTGCTCGTCAAAATTCACCCATGGAAATTTTGGCCGTATATTTCTAACGTTTTATTTTTGTTTTTGTTTTATAAACAAAAGTGGGGATTGTTGGTAATTTGTTTATAAAACAAATGAAGAGGTGCCTTGTCCCACATCGAAAATATGTGAGTGCACACGCGGACGAGATTTGATTTGGCACTAACCGACAATCGTTAATTTTATTTATTGAAAATTCGGATTTAATTTTATAAAAATTAACTATAAAGTCTTGTTGAAACAATGCAACTGTTCTCACGAAAAGTTACAATTATTTTTTATTTATTTAATTTCGAATTTCTTATGTCTTTTCAACATAACTTTTGAGACATATTTGTTCATTTGTAATCTTTTGAAGAGTTGCCTCTATTCGAAAGACATATATAAATACATTTGTTTTGAGATCAAATGATTATCTTCTTCCATTTTTTCGTCTTCTTTTGAAAGAAACTACAGCCATTGTTTTTAATTGTTTTCTATGAGAGACCTTGAGAAATACTACAATTGCTATCTAATATTTTCATCCGAGACTTTGTTGTATCCTGGAGGATTTTTGTTGGTGACCATTCGCAACGTTGTGGGACAAATAAATCCTTAAATATAGTGATATCACGTCTCAAAGTCCGAGTTGTTTTACTCGATCTGATTTCATTGTTCAACCCAATTCGAAGTATATTTTCCCAACATAGGGCAGCAAGGCGCAAAGTCTCCTCCTGGTCGTGGGTAGCCATGAGTGTCTCCACCAAGTTAGGATCTCCTTTTCCTCTTTATACCACTTATTTTTCTTTTTCCTTTTCTTTTTCGGTTCGACCAATATTTGACTTGATCAAAAGAGATCATTATCACAGAGGACGGGTAATATTCAAACATGTAGAAGCCGCATGCTCTGTGATAATGATCTGTTCCTAGAGAAAGGAAACTATATAATCAATATGAGGCCATTCTTAGACGATACATATTTAGGTATCAGGCAGATCTTGCTTGTTTTATATCTGATTTGATTAGTGGATGGACAATGAATTTGCTTTCTGCAATATGATCTTAACAAGACGTCAAACGAGACTGTAATTTGGCAATTTATATCTGCTGCTAGTTGTTCGGAGAGAAAATCTGTCTTTAGTTCTTCCTGTTGAACATCCAAGGACAATAGGCTCTCGGCTTCTACCGTACGCACATTGCATGTAAACAAGTATTCAAGTTTTGTAATACTTGATGATCCATTTGGATTTCGATATTACAAGCTTAGTGCAGTATTTTGCTGGTAACGATTTCTATGTCTTATGATCGGTCTGTACTCTGGAGATTTCTCCATTCAATTTAGGTTGATGCTTAGCTAGGGTCTTCTCTGTTTCCTAAAGACCAAGAAGATGACATAGGACCCCAGCAGGAGGATTTCCGGTTTTGCCACCATCATAAGCCTCGACCGTTGCTTGAAGGTTCATACTTTGGGCAGTGACCTGAGCTCGTGCTCGCCTTGTGATCATCTAAATAGATTCGAGCGCCTACGCTCTGAATGAAGAACGATATCCTCGTAAAACAAATCATATCAACCGTAGTCTTGTAAACATGAAGTTGGTTCTTTCTTTGGCCTGATCCCCTGGAGAGGACAAACGATGATGGGCCCCTTCTTGGCATCCTTTGTGTGCTATCAACCGAGTGAGAGTCTAGCTGTGGCAGGCATCTTTCGCTATGAAGATGATGATAGCGAAGCAGATGGTGAAATTCATCATCTCCTCTCAACCTTTTCATTCAAAAGATATTATCATTTTGAAGGTTCCCAGATTACGTGCTAAGTCTGCTGATGGATTAGCTAAATATCTGCTTGGAACTATGTAAATCCTGCTATATATTGTTTAGTAACAGAAATATGAAAAGAAAATATAATTATCATTTTTTGACCAAAAAAATGTGCGCAAACTTTACGATTATCATGATAACATCACTTGTAAATATTGACTATCTTACGTACTACCAGTAACATCCAAAAATACGAGCACTGCAAATGTATAGGACCTGCCCCATTGAGGAACAAGGTCTTGTCGGAGCCAGGAGGTTTTGCCGTCCGCCATAAGACGAAGCTCTCAACCTGAACCTCACTCGTTGGTGGCATCATCAATCGAGACATTTTCGAACTGATTTTTTTTTCTTTTTCCAAAGTTCTATTTAATATATAGGATTATGCATTTTTGGGGAACTCTGGGTCAAAAGTGGGCTGACAAATTCTGCGAAATGGGGGGAGCTCGGTCAAAACGGGCACAGCAGAGAAGCATTCGCTCGGTCATTACGTATAGAGAGTGGGTGAGAAAACAAAACAAAACGAGATATTACATTATATTTCTATTTTCTAGAATTTCGAGTAAGATTCTAATCTGATTATTCTATATCCTAGTTAGCATTTCGATTCAGTTGGTATCTATTTATACCATTTAGTTAAATTATATTTCAAATTTTCATATAGATGATATAACAATAAGTTGAATTATGTGATAAAATTTTATTGAAAATATAAAAAGAAATAGAGTTGAATTAGTAAAGAAAAAGAAAAAAATATCTTTTGATAAATTCAACAATGAGAAAGTGAAAATCTTATTTCTTACTTTCTATTTAGTATTCAAATATCTATCATCAAAGTCATACTAGAATCAAGAAAGAACGGTGGTGAGAAAGAAAACATGAAAATAATAATTAAAAACAGAAGTGATATGAGATAGGGGTGAGCATTCCAAAGCGGACCAAGTTTCCCCTAGGGTCTAACTAGGAACTATCTTGTCGGGTCCTAATTTTTTAAATCAATAACCTATCCTGTGGACCCTATAATATGTAATCTATCCTATCAATCAATTCTAGGGTCTAACTAGGAACTAGTTTCATTAATTACCTCAAAATAAAAGAAACAACAAATATAGTTAATCACTTAATATGAGAGAGAGAGAGAGAGAGGAGGGGGTGAATGTGAGCGACAAGCAAGTAATACTTAGAGACTACATGAGCCGGATTTCAAGAGAAAATGAGAGAGAGAGAGAGAGAGAGAGAGAGAGGAGGAGGTGAGTGTAAGCAACAAGCAAGTAATACTTAGAGACTACATGAGCCAGATTTCAAGAGAAAATGACTGAACATAAAGAAACAACCCAAATCCATATGCCCATCATAGACTTGGTTTATGCATTTCGTCCAATGTGGTGAGCAGCTTCATGAAAGTGTTCATATAATGAAAGCAAGTGAGAGATTAAAATTTAGATTATCATCATACATGTTAACGTACTAAGAATCAGCAAAATAACATCAAACTTGATTAAATTTTGCTCAAACAGAAACAATATCTTCAATAATCTGTTCTTGATCGAATCTCACTTTGAAAACATGATTAACAGTCTCAAACTATAAGCGAACTAACAAGAGGAGGCTCCTGAGGTCTTGTCGCTACTGACATCAGCCAACGAAGAAGTCTCGAGCGAAGTCTAAGCTATTCGTGCTCTGCAGGCTGAAAAACAGTGTACCATCGAGCTTGGTTCTGCAATGGTAGAGCCGGCCAAGTGATCAGCAAGGAAGAGCAGCGTCTGGACTCCAGATCTGGAGTCAAATGTCACGGTAAAATCCAAGGAGTCGCTCTCAAAGGAAGAAGTTTTCCTTTTGTTCGCCCGAGCCTCACCATAAAACTATGTAGTTCATGTCTATTTTAGGGTTATGTAGGTTCCTCATTTGGTTATTGGTCCTGTTCTCGATTCCTCATCTGGATTGGTTCAGTTCCCACTTAGGAACCAGGTATAAAACCGCATTGTATAGGTTCTAAAAAATATGGAATCGGGAACTGAATTTATTTCCATCGGAACCTAGAACTAGATCAATTCCCATGGCTAGTTTTTGATTCCTACCTAGGAACCATGCTCACTCCTAATATGAGGGTTTGTTGTTTCTAGAGATAAGAAAGACCAATCAACTCAAAGACACCTCGAAAATTGCGAAGTACCTCCTCAAGAAAATAATTAATTCTAGACAATGAAGCTATGCTATACACATTATTGATTAAAAAAAAAACACACGTTAAGAATGATGCGTTTGTGTTTCACCGGTTTTGATCCCCGTAAAAAATTTTCACCAAACACTGTGTTTTGGTCTTATGATAGGAGACTAGTTGTTTGTCGAGTTTGGACAAGGAACACTTCTAGGCACAAATTACACCAGAATCTAATTCATGATGCAATCTAGACACTAGCACCGGAATAGTTTGTGCTTCAAACTCAAGCAATGCCAAACTTTAATTTACACAACTTGTTTTAGGTGTAAAGCTAGAATCTAATCAATAGCAACAACGCTAGATAGGAAAGACAACACCTGAATTTAATCAATGACATGAGCTTGTGGAACAACATCAGAATCTAATCGATGTTGGATCGGATAGAAATGCAAATTGAAATTTAATTGAGGATGGGAGCTAAAATGCAATAAAATAAAAAAGAAAAAAAAAAGATAGTTGTTATGTTGTTCTGAGGGGGGGTTTCAATACTAAGGTTGCAGTATTTATAGAGTGGACTAATGTTCCTCAATCGGTTGCTCTTCCTTGAGCACTACTCTTCGCATTCTCAACGCTTTTCAATTCTTCTTGATGACCTTTTCCTTCAACAACTACTTCCTCATCCGTCAATGATGCTCATGTAGCTTGCTCATCAAGCAAATAAATGCTCCTTATTTTTATATGTATTTCACACAGCAGTTATTCTTGCTCGAGTTCTAATGCTAATTTTGCTTTATCTTCAAATCTAGTGTACTATCCCCATAGTCGAACACATGGCAATTAGTCACTTGGCTATCAACTCTAGAGTTGGCTTCTAGAATTCCATTGAAGCTCAGCTTAAGTAGCTTCCGCGAAAGCTATTTTATCCTTAACTTTGTGAACCAAAACAAAGCGTTTCACTTAGTATTCTCTTGTGACCGAACATTGTTCCAAAAGTAATCTTGGGTGTCTGAATATTTATGAAAAGAGAAAAAGAAACTGAACTTGCATCAACAATCAATTGACCAAATATATGTAGCCCCCTTATTTCACTAGGAACAAAAGCACAAGTTAAGAGATACATTAGATCTAGATAGAGGAGAGTTAAACAGAACTTATTAGAAAAAAGAGAGGAGAATTATCGAGATATCCAAGCAGTAGAACGTGCCTTGAAAGGAGAATCTCAAGTTACCCTTTCACTTTTTGGCATGGATCCATTGGGGCAACAAAGAGTATAGGGAAATTGTTTCAACGATCATTGTCATCAAAAGGAGTTGACGACGTTACTGATGAAAATGCATTCTCCTTTGAGCCGAATGCAGTTTTAATCGTTAGAAACTTACACGAATTTGCACTCTTTGAAACTTTTGAGCCCACTTATCCCCCCTTTCCACCCAAAATAAAACGGATATTAAGATATCTATATACCAAATAATGGATAAAATATTTAAAATAATTCACTGATTAAGGTCAATTGGAGTCTGTCATATAATTTAGTATAATGTCCATGTGAAATAATACACATGAGAGTCCAGCCCAAAAAATGATGTAAGATATTTTAACTAAATTCATCGACAATTTGCATTTCATAGACACAGGATACAAAGTTATTGAGAACCTAGGAATTATGCAATTGATTTCTTCCTTAGGCGTGGAAAACTTAAGGCCCAAATCTGGCTTCAGCAAGAAAGGTCTTGCTCCATCTTTTGTCTATTTCTGAACTTATCCTTCTGGAACGCGGCATGAAGATTATGATGTAGACAACCCAACTACTTTGATGCAGTTCTATTAATTAATAAGATTCTGCCGATTTCTCTAGGGTTTGTAGTTCTACTTTGCACACCTATCGAATTATCCAATTGGCTTTTAACTAATACTAGTCGGTATCTGAATATATCTAACTCACTTGCCAAAAGAATATACATACTCGTCTAAGAAAAGAAGAAGAAAGAGTAAAGGAGTCCACCGGAAAAGTTTAATTTGGAAAAATTTCATGGTTAATTGATGAGAAAAAAAGAATTAATTAGCTTAGAAGCCTACGAATTTTCAAGTTTTAAGGTTATGATCGCGTGTTGTGATAGCGCCCAACGGGGCTAGATCGGCCATGTCCACATCCATCCAAGCCCATACGCAACGAGGAAATTTTGCCCTCTTCATGCATCAAAATCCATTAGTAGGAAATTATATCTGTTCTATCTAAGAGCAACACAATGAGAATTCTAGCAAGGTTGATATAAGAATCCATAATCCAATGAAGAGTCCATATCAATTTGATTGTTAAAGCCTACTAATAACTTGCCAAATTTATTCATTATTGGATCCAAATCTCATGTATAAATAAATATTCAGAGGAAAGTCAGCACAAGTAAAAAAAATTAGCTTAGGCCTACAAATTTCCATAGTTATAAGATATGATTAAGGAGGCAGGAGCGTCCGAAGAGGCAAGGCCGATCATATTTACATCCATCTGGGTCCACATGCTGAGAAAAAACTTTGCCTTATCCTCTCGTAAAAACCGTTAGTTGCGAATTACATCCGTTCTATTTAGAGTGAGGATTCTAGCAAGGTTGATATAAGGAGCCAAAATTCAATGAAAAGTTCATATCAATTTGATTGTGATAGCCTACCAATAAATTTCTTTATTCATTATTGGATCCAAACCTAGTGTATAAATGAAATTTTCAACAGAAAATCAACACCGAACATTCACCGACCAAAAAAAAAAAAAAAACACCGAATACTCAATGTTAACATAATTGTGCTTTGTCCTTTCTCAAGTTCTATAATATGAAGTGGCTCTACATCTCCTTCGGCACGACTTCATAGGCCATTTCTGTATTCAGTTTTCCATTCTCTGCTTGCAGAAATGGCAAGCCACGCCTCAAACAAACTTGACGGCAAAGTAGCCATCATCACCGGTGGCGCAAGTGGCATCGGCGAGGAGACGGCACGTCGGTTGGCATATCACGGCGCATATGTTGTGATTGCCGACATCCAAGACAAAAAGGGCCACAACCTCGTGGCATCGATCGGATCCCACCGGTGCACCTACATCCATTGTGATGTCACGGATGAGCAACAGGTGAAGTTCTTCGTAGAATCGACTCTTCGATCAAATGGTCACCTAGACATCTTGTTCAGCAACGCAGGCACAGTGAATGACGTCAAACAAGACATTCTCGAGTTCAACATACCAGCTTTCGAAAGGCTTTTCGCCGTCAATGTTCGGGAATGGCCGCCTGTGTCAAGCACGGGCGCGCGCCATGGTGGCGGGAGCCATAAAGGGAAGCATCATTTGCACGGCAAGCATCCGGGCCAGCACCGGAAACGAGAATTACGTGGACTATGTAATGTCTAAGCATGCCGTGCTGGGTCTGGTGAGGTCGGCGAGCAAGCAACTTGGAGCATACGGTATACGCGTGAACTGTGTCTCGCCTGGAGCGGTCGCAACACCGTTACTCTGTCAAGCGTTTGGCGTAAGTGAGGAGGAAGGCGAGAGGATGTACGAGTCTCATTCGTGCTTGAAAGGAGTGCTGAAGGCGAAGCACGTGGCTGATGCCGTGGTGTTCTTAGCTTCCGAAGAGGCCGAATTCATCAACGGACACAATCTGGCGGTTGATGGAGGATGGATTTGATAAGCTCTCCCGTGCTTTGTTTGCTACTGATAGTGTTTTTTATGTGTGCGTGCAATTGCGTGTGTGTGTGTAACAAGACTCATGGCGAGGGATCAGGTAAGGGAGTAAGCGAGGCTAGGAGGGGAAAGTTTAAGGACGTGTTCAATAATATTTTTATTTCCAAGAACAAATTCTATTCAGAAATAGTTTTGTATTTCTACTTTTTGGATGAGTTTCAATAAAATAACGTATTTAGTAATTGCACAAAATATCTATTTACAGAATTTAAAAAAAAAAAAAAAAAAGCATAAATGCATTTGCTCATGATGTAAGATTAAAAAAAAATCAGCTTAAGCCTACAAATGTCAATAGGTATAAGATGTGATTAAGGTGGCAGGAGCGTCTGAAGAGGCAAGACCGATCATATTTACATCCATCTGGGCCCACATGCAGAGAAAAAGCTTTGCCTTATCCTCTTGTAAAAACCCATCAGCTGCGAATTATATCCATTCTATTTAGAGTAAGGATTCTAGTAAGGTTGATATAAGGAGCCAAATTTCAATGGAAGGTTCATATCAATTTGAATGTGACAGCCTACTAATAACTTGCTTTATTCATTATTGGATCCAGACCTAGTGTATAAATGAATTTCCAACAGAAAATCAACATCGAACATTCAACGTTAACATAATTGTGCTTTGTCCTTTCTCAAGTTCTATCATATGAAGTGGCTCTGCATCTCCTTCGGCACGACTTCATAGGCCATTTCTATATTCAGTTTTCCATTCTCTGCCTGCAGAAGTGGCAAGCCACGCCTCAGACAAACTTGACGGCAAAGTAGCCATCATCACCGGTGGCGCAAGTGGCATTGGCGAGGAGACGGCGCGTCGGTTGGCATATCACGGCACGTATGTTGTGATTGCCGACATCCAAGACGAAAAGGGCCACAATCTCGCGGCATCGATCGGATGCCCCCGGTGCACCTACATCCATTGCGATGTCACAGATGAGCAACAAGCGAAATCCTTGGTGGAATCGACTCTTCAATTAAATGGTCACCTAGACATATTGTTCAGCAATGCAGGCATGATGAATAACGCCAAACAAGACATTCTCGGGTTCGACATACCTGCTTTTGAGAGTCTGTTTGCCGTCAATGTTTGGGGAATGGCTGCCTGTCTCAGGCACGGGGCTCGGGCCATGGTGGCAGGGGGCATAAAGGGAAGCATAATTTGCACAACGAACCTCATGGCCAGCATTGGAAATGAGAATCGCGTAGACTATGTGATGTCTAAGCATGCCGTGCTGGGACTGGTGAGGTCAGCAAGCAGGCAACTTGGAGCATACGGTATACGGGTGAACTGTGTCTCCCCTGGAGCAGTCGCAACACCATTACTCCGTGGGGTGCTCGGTGTAAGTGAGGAGGAAAGCGAGAGGATGTTCGAGTCAAGTTCAAGCTTGAAAGGAGTGCTGAAAGTGAAGCATGTGGCTGATGCCGTGGTGTTCCTTGCTTCTGAAGAGGCCGAATTCATCAACCGCCACAATCTGGCGGTAGGGGTGTCAATGGTTCGATTCGGTTCGGTTTTTTTTTTGAAAAATCGAACTGAACCGAACTGAAATTTCGTTCGGTTCGGTTTTTCGGTTTTTCGGTTTTTGATTTTCAACTTTTAGATTTCGGTTTTCGTTTTTTTTTTTTTTCTGTTAAACTCAGATTTCTCCATTTTTATTTCTCCACTTTTATTTGTCGGTTCGGTTCGGTTTGGTTAACCGATAAAAACCGAACCGAACCGAAAAATTTCGGTTTTTGGTTCAGTTATTGACACCTCTATCTAGCGGTCGATGGTGGATGGGCAGGGATGGGATAGGCTATCCTGTGGAGACTAGAAATAAAATTTGCAAAGTCTTTAGCTCCCCTGGGCTTTGTTTGCTGCTTTAGCAATTCAAATCTGGAGAAAACAAGAACTCTGGCTGATGCCATCTCGTTTGTGAAAGGAACATTTTGCTTTCATCTTTAAATTCCGCGACTCGGTTGGTGATTTGATGATAAGTATGCGTTGGTGCTTGTTCAATTCAACCGAAGGAGTAGCCGAAAGTCCTGCTATGCCTCGAACTTTATTTGTTTTGTTACCCTGCGGCCCCGTAAAGGGACCTTGCCAGGCGGAGCTCGGCTTTTTAGGAAATAGCTCTCCCGTTCATAAGAGCCCCGCCTGCCAAGCCCGATTTCTCAAAGTGGGGTTGAGCTGAGTGTAGCTCCTCAGGCCCGATAACAGAGCCTTACCTCCTGAAATTCTCATGAAGGTCGGGCCGTGCTCGTTGAAACTCACCCATTGATCTTCTCTATGCCTATCCTCCTTGTGGACCACAGGGCTCTTTTAGGGGTGAGGATTCCAAAGTCTATTCAGTTTCGACCTGAAATCTATTTCATCGGTTCTTAATTTTTTGAATATAGAACCTATCTTCTAGATCTCGAAACTTGTAACTTACCCTAATAATCAATTCTAGGGTCTAATCGTGAATTGGCCAGTTTCTTCTTCTTCTTCTTTTTTTTTTTTTGCTTCACCTTTTTCTTTTTTTCTTTTTTTCTTTTTTATTTCATTTATAATCAAGTAAAATGAAAGTGAACAAAACAACAAAAATCCTCATTTTGTTGTAAAATATTGCGTTGTGAATATATAATAGAGAAGAGATTGAGAAGAGAAAGCAAGTGAACACCAGAGATAGTAGAGAAAGCCAGAGGAGAAAGTTTTATTTCTAGTATTTCATTGTTGTGATTGTGTTCTATTTATTGTTATACATTAAAACTAAACTCATATTTATAAAAGAACAAGAATGCACTTATCATTAATATCAATATATCGAATGATACATGTACTAGATAAGAGAGATGTATTTTCATTGTATAGGGAGATGTACTTAAAATGTATGATACAAATATACCACAACAAGTACATTAGATAAGATGAATATAATGAATATTCATTCATGTATTTCATAGCACTCCCTATTGAATATTCATTGTATTCATTACGAATGTGCATCGAATGATACTGTCTCATTAAAAACCTTAAGCCGGAAAAACCCAGTGGGACAAAAATTAGACAAAAGGAAAAAAGAGTGCATAGCACAAATGTTATGATCTTTCATTTTTATAGATGTATTAATTGCCTCGTTAAAAACTTTATGTCGGAAAAACCCTATGGGAAAAAACCGAACAAAAAGAAAAAAGAGTGTAATGCATATATAGCCACTGTTGGAACTAATCAATCTTGCATCTTGTAAACTCGCCGCATATCAATGTTGCAATGCATAGTTCATAATATATCCCCCTCAATTGAGCCATGTAGCCACTGCTTGAGCTAATCAATCTTACATCTTGTGAATTCGCCGCATACCAATACCATATATTAATTTCTCAAAAGTTGATGTTGGTAAAAAGATCTGCAAGATTATTTGTGGATCGAATCTATTTAATATCAATTTGTCGACTTTCTTGGAGTTCATGAGTATAGAAAAATTTCGACGAGATATGCTTGGTCCCATCACCTTTGATATATCCTCCCCTAACTTGTGCAACACAAGCAGCATTATCTTCATAAATAATAGTGGGAGAATTTGTAACCGGTATTAAACAATAAGAATTATGAATATGCGTTATAACATATCTTAACCAAACACACTCTCTTCCAGCTTCATATAAAGCAATAATCTCAGAGTGGTTAGAAGATGTAGCTATTAACAATTGCTTCATAGAACACCAAGAAATAGCGGTGCCATTATAACATAATAAATACCCGGTTTGAGAGCGACTCTTATGTGGATCAAATCTATATCCAGCATCAGCATATCCAACTAAAGCAGAGTTAGTGGAATCCTTAAAATAATATAATCCCAAATCTATGGTTTCTCGGAGATAACGGAAAATATGTTTAACTCCATTCCAATGTCTCCGAGTTGGCTCAGAACTAAAACGTGCCAATAAATTTACCACAAAAGCAATATCTGGTCTCGTACATTGTGCCAAGTACATCAAAGCCCCAATTGCATTGAAATATGGTATTTCAGGATCAAGTACCTCTCCGTTTAATTCTCTAAGACGAAATGGGTCATTTTGGAGATCTACAGACCTTACAACTATAAAGGTGCTCAATGGGTGAGCTTTGTCCATGTTGAAGCGTTTAAGCAATCTTTCAACGTAGCTGATTGATGGACAATTATTCCATTTGCTTTATGCTCAAGCTCTAGACCAAGACAAAATTTGGTTTTACCCAAATCATTAACTTCAAACTCCATTTTCAAATACTCAGCAATTTTAGCTAACTCTTCTAGAATTCCAATTAAATTTATATCGTCGACATAAACTACTACAATAACAAATCTGGTTTATGATTTCTTAATAAATACGCCTGGGTAGATTGGATCATTCTTGTACATTTCCTTAATTAGGTACTTACTTAGGCGTTGATACCACATGTGACCAGATTGCTTTAACCCATATAAGGATCTTTGCAATTTATTAAGAATAAATTGCGGGGAGTGCATGCTTGGGCATTTGAATCCCTCGAGAATTTTCATATAAATATCAGAGTCTAATAAGCCATATAAATATACCGTCACAACGTCCATAAGACGCATTTCTAATTTTTCAGAGATTACTTGGCTAATGAAGAAATGAAATGTAATCATATCCATCACAGGTGAATATGTTTCACTATAATCAATCCCAAGTCTCTAGGAGAATCCTTGAGCAATGAGTCGGGCTTTATACTTAACAATCTCGTTTTTCTCATTTCGTTTTCGGATAAATACCCATTTATATCCAATGGGCTTTACATTATCGGGGATACGAGTTACAGGTCTGAAAACCTCTCGTTTAGTTAGGAAGCTAATTCAAATTTAATTGATTCCTCCTACTTAGGTCAATCTTTCCTTTGACGACATTTAATAATAGATTGCGGCTCACAATCATCATCCATAATTTTATAAACAACTGAGAATGCAAAAGCATCATCAATGATGATTTCATTTCGATCCCAAATTTCATTACAATATGTAATGGAATTCTCGGTATTCCCGGGGTTAGTGTTCCTTTCATGGGTTTGCACCTTTTCAGGGGCAATAAGCTCTTTGGGAGAAAACACAACGCTAGGCTCTTCTAGAGTAGATTCTTGATTCTTTCCCATTCATTTTCGAGGAGGAGTATATTTTGATCCTATCAATCTACCACGCTTCAAGTGCAGGGGATTTTGATCCATTTTAGCTTGTCCTTCGGGAACAGCTATCTTAGCTGGAGCATTTGCAGGTGGAATATGAGACTCTGTTACCTTAATAGCATCATTAAATGCATCAGGAAGTCTATTGGCCATAGCCTGTAAATGGATTATGTGATGCACCTCGTTTTCACATTCAGGAGTCCTTGGGTCTAATTGAGATAAATTTTTCTCATTCTAAGAGAAAATCTTAACTGGTTTTTGTTTTGCAGTCGTAGAAGTTGTAAGTATCCTAATTGATGAAAACCTAGTCTCATCGAAATAACAATCTGCAAATCTGGCAATAAAAAGATTACCAGTAGTTGGTTCTAAGAACCTAATGATAGACGTGAATTAAACCCAACATAAATGCCCAAACGGCGTTGGAGACCCATTTTCATCATTTTTGGCGGTGTTACAAGCACCTGTACTACACAACCAAAGGTATGTAAATGCGAAATATCCGGTTCATAACCAAGAACCATTTGAAGGGAAGATTGTAAAAAACTAACAATGGGGCGTAATCTTATTAGAGCTGCTACATGCAAAACTGCATGACTCCATGCTGTATCATTAAGATTCGTTCTTAATAATAGAGTGCGGGCAATGATTTGGATACGTTTAATCAAGGATTTTGCCAATCCATTTTGAATATGAACATATGCAACCGGGTGCTCAACCTCAATTCTGAGTGAAGCACAATATGTATCAAAACTCTTTGATGTAAATTCATCAGTATTATCCATCCTTATGCTCTTAATTGGATAATCTGGGAATTGTGCCCGGAGCTTTATAATCTGTGCAAGTAAATGTGCAAAGGTGACATTGCACGTAAATAATAAGCAAACATGGGACCATCTACAAGATGCGTCCACTAGTATCATAAAATATCAAAATGGTCCATTTGGTGGTTGTATTAGTCCACAAATATCACAATGAATTCTTTGCAAGAATAAAGGAGATTTAAGATTAACACTTGTTATAGAATGTTTGATAATGAGCTTTCCTTGTGAGCAAGCCTCACAATTATAATCTTTGGACACCAACACCTTTATATCATTTAAAGGGTGCCCTTTTGTATTTTGAATTATCCTACGCATCATTGAAGTGATAGGATGACCAAGGCGATCATGCCACAGTCCAAACTGATCAGAGTTTACCAATCTCTAGGATATGGTGGCGTAGGTTTCAACAACCTTAATCGTGACACAATATAAACCCATAAAAGAAACTTCTAGCTTCTCATGGATAGTCTTCAGGCCCATATTATAAGAGGAAATGCCAATATATTCCTTATCTTGTTCGTAAATAGTCTCAATATGGTATCAATTACGGCGTACATCTTTGAAACTGAGCATATTCCTTTTGGATACTGACATTCTCCAAGAACCTTTGTGTCGTGTCGAACACTTTAACACATGTCCGACACTCTCGGACACTTTCCGACACTTGGTCAACACATGTCGAAAAATCCGACACTTGGTCAACTTTCCCGACACTCTTCGATACGCAAGTTGGAATTCGGATATACGAGTTTCCGAAAAGCCCATTTTAAAAATTTTCAATTATTGAGAGATCAAAATGTATATAGGTGAAAAGGTTCAATAATAAAAATAATAAATGAAGAAAGAAGAAAAACATATTGACTATTACTTCCCCTAATACACAATTCATCCCTTAAGTTTTTTCTCTTCTTCCGACATATCTAACATGCGAGTTCAAAATGATGATTGCTTGTTTTTTCTTCAAGTTTTTATGAATTATTAAGATAGAATTGAATTTGTCAAATTGAAATAATGAATGATATTAATAAATGATGAATTAATGTTTTTAGTGTAAATCATTCTAGGCTTATTTATTTATTTATTTATTTATTTATTTATTTATGAATTTGAATCAAATTAATTTGATTGAAATAAACATAAAAATGATAATTTATTATGTATATATAACAATATATATTTAATATCCAATGTGTCTCAACGTGTCGGAATTCTTTGTTTTTTGAGAAATGACGTGTTGGCGTATTGTGTCGTGCCGTATCACATGTCGCGTGTCAGTGTCAATGCTACTTAGCATAGAAATTTAGCATGAGGATTTCGAGTTCTGTTACCATCATAAGCTTTGACTGTTGCTTGAAAGGTCGTGCTTTAGGTAGTGATCAGAGCTCATGCTTACCCCATGATCACCTAAAAAGATTCGAGTGCCAATGCTTTGAATGAAGAACGATATCCTCATTAAACATGTTGTGTCAAACCCAGTCCTATAAACATGAAGGTGGTCCTTTCCTTTGCCTGATCCCCTAGAAAGGACAAATGACCATGGCCCTTTCTTGGCCTTGCATGCTATCCATCAAGTGAGAGTCTGGCTGTGGTAGGCATCTTTTGCTATGAAGATGACGATAGCTCTAAAATACTTTTGGAGCAAATGGTGAAGATCATCATGTCCCCTCGATCTCTTCATTGATGACAAATTACCATTTTGGAGGTTCCCAGATCACATGCATACCCTGCTATATATTATTTAGTAATGGAAATTGTAAAAAGAAAAATACAATTATAATTTTTTGACAAACAAGAAAGAAGAAAGAAGAAATGCACACGACCTTTAGAATTATATGATAACATTACTTGTATACTACTGACAAAATAAAAACTCGGAACATGTCGAACTTGCCCAGCCCAGGAACAAGGTGTTGCTAGAGCCAGGAGGTTCCACCGCGCAGGGAACACGAGCTCTCAATCTGAACCTCACTCGCCAAAGTAGCACCATTAATGGAGACATTTTCGAACCGATATTTCTCTTCTTCCAAAATTATCTCTCTTTATGCGGCGGGATGCTTGCTATGGGAATTTTGAATTAATACTAGCTATCTGTCTCTGTACATTATCCTAAGAATAACGGTGCCTTTTGAACTAAAAAATTATTTTCCTATCAAACGCCAATATGCCACTCTCTTTTCTCTCCTCTTGGCATTTTTCCAGAAAGAATTCATCTCCAGCAAATGACTCCTGCTCTTGAGCAAAGCCCTCGCCAGTCCCAACTCATCACCAATCTCAGTCATAAGGTTCGCTCCCAAATGCCTCCGGTGCCAGCTCCTCATCATCATCCTCTGCCTCATTTTCATCCTCGTCAGGCCTCACGAAATCCAACATGGGCCCTCGACATGCACCATACCACTGACCACAATCTCCATCGTCCTCTCACACCGTATGGACATCCTAAGTGTCAGCACCACCATCGTCCTTCGTCCCTCGCCATGCCATTTGATCCTGCCACTACCATTGCCCGCTCATCCATCACCACCTTGCCTTCCCTAGCCGACACTTAGGATGTCAATGCAGCACGAGAGGAAGGTGGAGATTGTGGCTAGTGGTGGGGCGCGCGTCAAGGGGCCCATGCTGGATTTCGTGAGGCTTAATGAGGATGACAATGTGGCAGGGGGATGATGATGAGCTGGCACTAGCGAGAACTTTGCTCGAGAGCAAGATTCATTTGCTAGATGATAGAATAGAGTGGAAAAATGAATTTCTGTATATTATAGTGTGTGTAATACTGATATTACAAGAGCCTATTTATAGGCTGTTCTAGGCAACTATCTAAAGTAATAAAATATTACAATATCATAATCAAATCAATTATAATCAATATGAAATCAATTATAATCAATCAGGAAAATAAATATCTCTAACATCCTACGATAAATATCTCTAACACCCCCCCCCTCAAACTCAAGGTGAGATAGAAGAGGTCAACTGGAGTTTGGAGAAAAGATCTTTAAAACACCCAGGTGGATGTGCCTTCGTGAAAACATCAACCGTCTGATCAATTGAGGAGGTGGGAACAAGACGAACATTGCCACAAAGCACATGAGATCGTATGAAATGACAATCTATTTCAATATGTTTGGTACGCTCATGAAAAACATCATTATGAGCTATTTGGATGGCACTTCGGTACAATGAATGATCGTTCCACCATTATGATGAACTCTCATGTCTTCTAGTAACCACCGTAACCATAATAATTCCGAAGTTGTATCGGCAAGGGCACGATATTCCGCTTCCGTACTCGATCGAGCGATAGTAGTCTGTTTCTTACTCTGCCAAGAAATAAGGGACTTCCCTAAGAAAAAGCAATAGCCTGTAGTAAAGCAATGATCAAGAGGATCACCAGCCCAATCAGTATTAGAATAAGCTATTAACTCTAAGGATGAGTTAGCAAAAAAGTGAAGACCATAAAATAAGGTACCCTTGATATAGCGAAGAATCCGAAGAATAGTAGCAAAGTGAGTCATCCGCAGTGCAGTCATGAATTGACTCACAACGTGAATAGCATAAGCGATGTCAGGGTAGGTAACAGTGAGATAAACTAGACTACCAACTAACTGTCAATAAAGTGTAGGGTTTGGAAGATGAGTCCCATCTTTTTCATCAAATTTGGCATTATTCTCAATGGGAGTGGTAGCAGTCTTCTTATCAATAAGTCCAACTTGAGAAAGAAGATCAGTGGCATATTTCGCTTGAGAAAGATAATAGCCAAAGGAATCTAAAGCAACCTCCAATCCTAAAAAATAACTAAGCCGTCCAAGATCCTTCATTTCAAACTGTTGACTCAAATACACCTGGAGTTTTGTAATGCCTTCGTAATCATCGCCAATAATAACCATGTCATCCACATATAATAGTAGTAGAATACTCCCACGAGATGTTCGTTGATCAAATAGAGCGTTATCATAGAGACTGTATACAAATCCAAGGCATTCCATAGTAGAACTAAACTTGGAATACCATGCATGAGGAGCTTGTTTTAGTACATATAATGCTCGACGTAGACGACACACTTTACCAAGAGTATGAGTATATCCAGGAGGTGGCTCCATTTATACTTCTTCAGTGAGATCTCCATTAAGGAATGCATTTTTCACATCCATTTGAAATAGAGGCCATCGCTTAATAGCAGCGACAACAAGAAGGCTACGAACATAAGTAAAATGTGCAATTGGAGCAAACGTCTCATCATAATCGATGCTATACTCCTGGGTAAAGCTTTTTGC
This sequence comes from Eucalyptus cladocalyx, assembly GCA_017140615.1. Taxonomy (NCBI): domain Eukaryota; kingdom Viridiplantae; phylum Streptophyta; class Magnoliopsida; order Myrtales; family Myrtaceae; genus Eucalyptus; species Eucalyptus cladocalyx. Next base: position 3,053,338 of record CM029517.1, read on the forward strand.
TACTAGTCGAGCTTTACAATGTTCCACTATACCATCTACCTTAGTTTTGATTTGGGATAAATGCTGCAGAAGTCCTAAAACTTGCCACGAAAATGCATTTGAGTCCTAAAATTTACAAAAAGTGCAAATAAGTCTTAAAACTTGTCAAAATGTTTCATTTGAATCCTAAAATCGACGCCATTAACTTTTTTCCATTAAAAATGCTGACATTTTAATTATTTTATATTTCACGTGGATTTTTTAAATATTTTTTATTAATTTTTTAAAAAAATAGATTTAAAACTAAACAATTAGATTTATTCATTTTCTTTTCTTTTCACCAAAAACTAAAAACAAAAAGTTTAAAAATGTATTTAAAAAAAAAATCAACCGCTCCTCTCCCCGCCGCCGCCCATCGCCGGAGGGGCCGGCGACCATCGCTCGCCCGGCGAGGCCTTGTTGGCCCTCGCCGCCCCGAGCGAGGGCCAACCACCCCGCCCAGGCTGGCGACCGCCGCTCGACCCTCCAACAATGGGTGGCGGCGGCGGTGGAGAGGAGCCACCGATTTTTTTTTTTAAACAATTTTTAAAAATAATTTTTCTTTTTAATTTTTTAGTTTTTGGTGAAAATAAGATAAATGAATAAATCTAAATTTTTTAATTTTTAAATCTAATTTTTAAAAAAATATATGAATAAAAATAATTAAAAAATCCACGCATAAAATAAAAAATTATTTAAAACGCCACGTCGCATTTTTAACAAAAAAAGGCTAACGACGTCGATTTTAGGACTCGATTGAAACATTTTAACAAGTTTTAGGACTTCGGAGCACTTATCCCTTTTAATTTTGTACATCCATTTATAACATATAGTCAACTTGTTAGGAGGCAAATCAACCAAATCTCAAGTTTGAGAGTGTTCTAATGCTTGCAACTCATCTGCCATTACTTGCTACCAAAGAGGATTAGTACAAGCTTCTCTATATGTGCGAGGCTCATGAAAAGAGGCAATTGTGGAATAACAGTGAAAATCACGAAGCCGAACAGAATGTTGACTTACATGGGCGGAGTGACGAACAGAAGAAGAAGGAACTTCCAAAGGTGGATCCGTAGATGGCACAGACATATCAGGAGCTGCTGAAGTGGGATTTCCAAAGATACCTGCATCAAGATTTGGAGAGGAAAATTCTAAAGAGGAAGATGTAGGAGTGTCATCTTCAGGGAACAGTTTGACAGAAGGATTTGTGAAGAAACGAACATTTGGAACAGTGGGAGAAGATGCAAAAGAATGTAAAGATGAGAACATTTTATGTTCCTAGAAGGAAACATGGCGAGACACATGAAGTCAATTGGATATAGGGTCCCAACATGTATACCATTTATGCTCAATGCCATAGCCAAGGAAACAACATAGACGAGCACGAGGTTCTAACTTCGTGCGTTCATTTGGAAGAAAATGCACAAAACATGCACTATCAAAAACTCGAAGTAGACTATAATTAGGAATACTATCATACAAGCACTCATATGGAGAAATGTTACCTATAATAGGTGACAGAATATGATTAATAGTGTAGACAGCAGTATGACAGGCCTCCCCCCAAAATTGTTCTGGACAAGATGCTGAGATTAAAAGAGTGCGTACGATATCTAAGATATGTCTGTGTTTACGCTCTACTCGACCATTTTGTTGGGAAGTTCCTAGACAAGAACGGTGAATAATAGTACCATTCTAAGAAAGAATTTTAACAAAATCTTTGTCCTTATATTCCATGGCATTATCAGTATGAAAAATCTTGATATCTCAAGAAAATTGTGTTTTGATCATGGCAACAAAATTGCCATAGATATGGGTAAAGTTCAAATCGATTTTTCATGAGATAAAGCCATGTATAATGTGAATAGTCATCAACAAAAATCACAAAATAACGAGAGCCTCCCATAGTAGGAGTAGGAGATGGTCCCCAAATATCCAAATGAATTAGATCAAAGGGAGCATAAGAGACAGATTCACTAATATTGAACGGTAAAGCGTGATGTTTTCCTAACTTACAAGATAGACAATCAAAGGTTTTATTGTCAACAGAACCTAGATGACCACTTGAAAGCAAATGACTTAAACGAGAAAAAGAATGATGACCTAAACGAGAATGCCAAGTTTCATATGAAACTGTGGCAGCACAACCAGTGAATGAATTGGGAAGCTTTAAGGAAATAAGCTCAAACAACCATCCCACTTTACGGCCTGTCCCAATTGTCTGTCTCGTCCGTGGATCCTGCACACGACAACCATTTGAAGAGAAATGAATATCAAAACCAAGTTCACATAGCTGACCCACAGATATCAAGTTTAAAGAGAAGTTGGGAACCATAAAAGTATCAAGTAAGGACAAGGTGGGCATTGAAACGTTCCATGTATGACTAACTATCATCTGAGAGTTATTAGTTGTGTGAATAATAGGTGCTTGTGAATTATATGATTTTGACTTAAATAAATTGGAATGGGAAGTCATGTGATTACAACACGCATAATCAAAGAACCATGAATCAGGAGTACCTGGAGTGACCGACAGAGCAAAAGGACTAGAAGTACCAGTTTCTTGAAGAATGGAATGAACTGTGGATCGAAGATCATCTAAAGATAGTGTGACAAATGAACTGTTAGAAGAATCCTCTATGACAGAAGCAGCAATGGATGGGCAGCGTGTAGCTGAACCTCTAAAATGGGATCGGTTGTTTGTTCGTGTAGGTTGCTTGGATTGTAATTGATAACAATTTGATACACGATGACCAGGTCAATGACAGTGCGTACAATAAGGTTTGTGCCATGAGGATGAACCTGAAGTAGCAAGCACTGCATTTGTAGGAGTGGAAACCAGTGGAGTAGCACGTTGTGCCTTTAAAGTCGCAAGGCGAGTTTCCTCAGTTAATAACTCTGAAACAACTACCTCAAGATGAGGTAAAGGATCCCGATGCAAAAGTGAAGCTCGCACAAGTTAATACTTATCATTTAGAGCCATCAGAAATTGCATAACCCGCATATGATCACGATATTCAACAAACCTACGAGCATCAATAGTCGAATCCCATGTTGGTTCAGATAAAGCAAGTTGGTCCCATATAGCATGCATTGAAGAAAGAAAATCATTAATAGACTGACCTGTCTCTTGACGCATGCGATGCAAGTTCCCTAACAATTGATATTGATGAGCAATGTTTGATGTGGAATAACGACCAGAAAGAATATCCCAGGCTTCCTTTGTTGTATTTAGACAACCAAATTGAAGTTTGATAGATGGAATCAAAGTATTTTGAAACCACGTGAGTATCTGGTGATTCTTGCTCTCCCACTCCTCCAATCGTTTAGCAAATTTATCATCATCCTCTTCGACGGCCTGACAAGGCTCGCGAAGACTTCCAGTGACATAACGCTAAAGCTTACGTCCCCTTAGAAAACTTGACATTTCATGAGCCCATAGAATATAATTTGATCCATTTAGGATGGTCTGAAATGGCATTGAGACTTCTAACTTGTCCATGATAGGCTATACACTAGTAAACTCAATCGATTCTTTAATGAATTTGAGAAAAATTGATACTTGTAGAGCTGATATGAAGAAAATAAGGCTGAAAATATACTAAGAACGTCGAAATACCTCAAGAACCGGTTTGGAAATGCCAAGGGCCGGTCGGAAAATGGTCGAACCGGTCGGAAAACCCTGAGAACCGATCGGAATCTGACTAAACTGACTGGAAAACACTATGAACCGGTCGGAATATGGCTAAACCAGCTGGAAAACCTGGAGAACCGATCAGAAAATGGTTGAACCAATTGGGAAACCCTGAGAACCGGTCGGAATCTAATTGAACCAATGGAAAACTCTGCGAACTGATTGGAATCTGGCTAAACTGGTCGAAAACACCTAAGAACCAAATGGAAACTAGACGAATCGGTCAGAAAAAAGAGCTAACCAGTTGTAAAATGGCTGAACCGATCAGAAAACCCTACGAACCGATAGGAAAATAGCTGAACCGGTCGGAAAACGCTGCAAACCGGTTTGGTCAATGCCGGTCAACGGCTGTCAACGATGAGGTCAACGACTGTTGGCGAAGAAGATGACGTGGGCTGACGTCACTACTTATCACAGATGTTGCACATGCAATGATGACGTCATCGATGATGTCACTGATGCACACATGGGTCACGTGCGAGATGTGGCGCGTGTACCTCACGCATGCAAAGGGTTGACCAGTGCGTGAGGGCACGTGGCTCACTTTCCGGCATCATGGCACATGGATCTCACACACAGAGGCTTTGGGCAGCGCGTGAGGGCACGTGGCTAACTTTTCAGCGACGTTCGTTTCTATTCTGGACTCGTGGGAGAATGTAGAATCTGTCTATGGTGGTTTTCAATTGAAAATTATAAGAATTGTCTTCGAAAGTTCCACCTGCAGTCGACGGCGTTGATGGTCGTCGATAGTCCTGTAGCACGGCGGAGTGTGGTGGCGCATGTGGCTTCTCTCCATGGTAGATGATGAACTTTCAAGGTATTGCGACAATGGTGACCACATTCTCAAACAAAACCTCGCTTTGATACCATGATAGAATAGAGTGGAAAAAAGAATTTATGTATATTGTAGTGTATGTAATACTAATAATACAAGAGCCTATTTATAGGCTGTTCTCGGCAACTATCTAAAGTAATAAAATATTATAATACCATAATCAAATCAATTATAATCGATATGAAATCAATTATAATCAATCAAAAAAATAAATATCTCTAACATCCTAAGATAAATATCTCTAACACTAGATAAATATCTCTAACACTAGAGATGAATTCTTTCTGAAAAAACACCAAGAGGAGAGACAAAAGAGAGTGGCGTATTGGCTTTTGATAGGATAAGAAATTTGTGGTTCAAAAGGCACTAATGCTTTGTCCTTTCTCTAGTTCTATGTATGGAGTGGCTAGGCATTTCCCTCAGCACAACTTCTTAGGGCATTTCTGTACTCCGCTTCCCATTCTCTGCCTATAGAAATGACACGCCAAGCCTCAAACAAACTTGATGGCAAAGTAGCCATCGTCACTGGTGGAGCGAGTGGCATCGGTGAGGAGACAGTGTGTCGGTTGGCGAGTCATGGTGCACACGTTGTGATTGCCGATATCCAAGATGAAAAGGGCCGAGATGTTGCGGCATCAATCGGATCTCACCGATGCACCTACATCCATTGCGATGTCACGGATGAGCAACAGGTGAAGTCCTTGGTGGAATCGACTCTTCGATCAAACGGTCACCTAGACATCTTGTTCAGCAATGCAGGCATAGTGAATGACGTCAAACAAGACATTCTCGAGTTCAACGTACCGGCTTTTGAAAGGCTTTTTGCTGTCAATGTTCGGGGAATGGCCGCCTGTGTCAAGCATGGGGCGCGCGCCATGGTGGCAGGAGCCATAAAGGGAAGCATTATTTGCACGGCAAGCATCCGGGCCAGCACCGGAAACGAGAATTATGTGGACTATGCTATGTCTAAGCATGCCGTGCTGGGTCTGGTGAGGTCGGCAAGCAAGCAACTCGGAGCATACGGCATACGCGTGAACTGTGTCTCCCCTGGAGTGGTCGCAACACCGTTACTCCGTCGAGTGTTCGGCGTGAGTGAGGAGGAAGGCGAGAGGATGTTCGAGTCAACTTCAAGCTTGAAAGGAGTGCTGAAAGCGAAGCATGTGGCTGATGCCGTGGTGTTCCTTGCTTCTGAAGAGGCCGAATTCATCAACGGCCACAATCTGGCTGTCGATGGTGGATGGGCAGGATAGGCTATCCTGGTGTGGAGACTAGAAATAAAACTTGCAAACTCTTAAATGCATTTGCTCGTGATGTAAAAGACTTGTTTAGAGCCATGTAATTTTCTGTTAAGACGGAATAGCAAATTATCTTAAAGGCTGTCTCCTATAGAATTTTAAAGGAAGACAATTTAAACAGGACAAGTTCACTCTTGACTAGATGCCTGCTCTGTTAAAAATTAAAAGGGCGGCGTAAGCAAAGATATAGACATGAAGGAGAGCACTAAGCTAAGCTCCGACTCCAACAAGAATAATCAGGACAGCAGCGAGCATATTTTATTCTTCATCACCATTGAACGTAACAGAGTAGCAGCACGACTCTACCGAATCAATAGAGCTAACTTTGGTCACAGTCGAAATTAACTCACAATTCTATATAAGAAGATGAAGTTGAAAATTCAGATCAGAGATTCACCAAAGCAAGGAAGTGATTTCAGTCAAATCAAGTGCGAAAATTGGAAAGTCCCGCCCACTTCTTGTGCAAATCGGGGAGGGTGACCCTTGTTCGAGGCCGACGAGGGCAACCCTCACCCGAGGGAGGTAAGGGCAGCCCTCTTTCAAATCGACGAGGGCAGGCCTTCCAGAGTTTCGAGTCAGCATATCTGAAATAAAATCTGCAATTTCACTCACTTCAAATTCACACCCTCGTGATTGAAGCTTGATTCAATGATGGTGGCGAAGAAGAATGTTGATTTCAGTCGTGCCCTACTTGTGAAGGAGACATCTTCTCTTAGTTTGGGTCAATTATTTAAAAACAAGCATTAGGTTACGCTGAGCTTATTTTTCTTAAATGACATTGCTTCTCTTTTTGTTCCCAATAGCAAAAAAGTAGATTTTTTTTACTTCTCATTATTATTCCACATCTATTCCCTGACCATTAATTTATTCCGGGAAATAAAAAAATTAACTAAGGTATACAAATAGACTTTTATCCTTTTCTGTTCTGAGGAAAAAAACAGAAAAACAGAGAAATGTACTAGTTAACAATCAAGAGTGTTTAGAAGAGTTATCCGAGCTACAGCCAGAACCAGGGCTTCATTCCCTTGGTATTATACCTTTGTCTTAACAAACTTCTACTATCATTTATTATATTTTCAACACTAAAATTATGGCCAATGTTGCCTAACAAAAACTATTCATCTCTACGTTCGATGAGAAGAACTATGATTGTTGGAGCATTTTGATGGCTTATGGGATATCGTTGAGAAAATATGTGCCCCAAAAGAAGGTGGAAGTGTTTTGGCAAGGTAGCTATAGAAAGATGCGAGAGCTCTTAGAATGAAGACCGTGAAAAAGGCTTGGGACACACTACAATAAAATTTCAAGCTAAGGTCAAGATGTTGATGAAACACCCTCTAAACGTCATAAAATTGGATTAATATTACTAAATCTTCAAATTATTACGTATATGATAAACTACTCAAACTAATTTTTTGATCATAAAAAAATTTTAAACTGATACACTTATAACAAATTTATCCCATGTTAATTGCTATTAAGTTTCATCATCAAATTACTATTATGATAAATTTGTTATAAATAAATTAATTTGAGATTTTTTATAGTTAAAAATAAAAATTTATAATAAGTATATTAATTTAAGATTTTTTGTTGTATTAATCTTATAAAATTTATCGAGAGGGGGTTTTTAATTTTTGATCAGTTTTGTAAATAGCTTAAATCCTTCTCAAAATGCCTCTAAAGCTCTAGTCTATCAGTGGTGGTTGGGACATGTGGCCAGAATGAAAGAAAAAAATATATATCTCCGACAATGCAGATACATTACGCAGGTCAATGTCAGTTATTGAACGTACGTGGAAGCATGGTACTAAAATCCATATCCCTTCTGCTCCTCCATAAACACTTCCTGTAAAATCATTCCTATAAGCTAATGAAAATGTATATCCTCTGCCCACTGCCCGACTATTTCCTTGTTACCTTACATTCCCCCTACCAAATATATCCTACACATGTAAACACTTGCACATCAAACCACAAACTAACAGGGGTATCAAAACCACACTTCTCCAATTCCATATCGGTACCACAAATCCAAAATTCAATACACAAACCTAGAGAGAAAAATTAGCAGATGCTATATTGTTTTCAAAAGGAGATAAGGGAAAAAGATACTAAAGGTATCATAATCTTTATATTGCATTTATTTACTTTAGCATCAAAAAAAAAATTTCGGGATACTTAAATGCCAAATCGAAAAAAAAAATTTACTTAAATTTTTTTTTTTGTCAATCATATTCTACTCATTTTCTAACTCTCAGACTTTTGTCCTACTTCTTTGCAGGGCGTGTGAGTCGAAACCCATTCCTGAAACCAATTCGTCCCCACCCCAATCCCCTCTGAGAATGTAAATATTCGAACCTTCCACCTCCCCCTTCCATGTTAGAAGGGTGGCCACTAGGGTAGATGATAAGTTATAACCAAAAACCATACGTGGCTTTTTTAATAAAAAGGTTATTTATATATGGTTTTTTATAATAACAATAAAATTAAAAAAAAAAAAAAAACAAGTCCAACGTGGACATTGACTGGTGTCTCTCTGTTTTCGCCGTAAGGCGAGGTCTCGAAGTGAAAATGTACTAACTTCTGTGGGTAGCCTTAGGAAATGGCTCTCCCACCATAAGAGCCCATCTTGGCCCAATTAGGCCTGCCTAGCCCAACTTTCGGCATGGGCTTGAGTTGAGTATACGCCTCAAGCCCAATAATCGAATCTTCGGTCCAAAAATTCTTGTAAAGCTCAGGATATGCTCATCGAAATTGACTCATTGATCGCCTCTACAGCTATCCTCGGTGACCACAGGTCTCTTTGCGGTGGCCATTCTCGACACTAAAATTGAGATTCCCTCGTGAGTCCACTTCGTTTGTTGGCAATGGTTTCTTTTCTTTCTTTCTTTTTTTTTCCTTAGATTAGCTGAGAATGACCAACCATGAGGGACGCTAGGGCACATTTGACAACTTACCAAACTATAACGATTTCTATTTTTTTGTTTACAATATTAAATTTGGAACAAAATAAATAATTTGTTCTTAATTAATTTGGAATAGAATCAATAAATAAATAAAAAATTATTCCCAAGATCAATTCCAGAATCAAGAACCAAAATTTCTTCTTTTTTTCTTTTCTTTTCTTATTTTCTTCTTTGTTTTTCTTCCTTCTATCTTCTTCTTTCATTGCCGTTGCTGTCAGCCACTGCCACCAATCACCAGGGACTGATTGCGCAAGGTCCAATGAGCTCACCTCATCAGTGGCTAGGAGAGCCTCGCCCAAGCCTCCTCCGGCCATTGGTGAGCCTCGCTTGGCCTAACAAGGCTCTCAACCTCACCTAGATCTAGCGAGGCCAAGCTCACCTAGCTAAGCAAGGCTCAACCTTGCCCAAATCTGGCAAGGTCGAGGGCGAGCTCGCCCATCTGTCGGGGCTTGACTCGCCGGCCGCCGTAAGGTTGACATTGCCCAACCAAGATGAGGCCAATGTTCCTCTCCCAAATCTCGCTTTTGATCAAGCCTCATCTAGCCGTCGCTGAGGTCGCTAACTCTTGTCTAAGCGGTCACCGGTCATCTCAAGGCGAGCGACTAGCCAAAGTTTGACGAAGAAGAGAAAGAAAATAAAATAATAATAATAAAATAATAAATTTATTAAAAAAGTGAAAATAAAAATAGTTTAGATTAAAAATTTTGAAGGCATTGTTTAGAATTTGTTCTGAGTAAAATAAAAAAAGAATAATTTCAGATTAAAAATTATGTTTTAAAATAAAATTATTATCAAATGCATCTTAAATAACCTATCGCGCACATGGTGATCTTTCGCATCTTTGAAAAGACAAACGAACGTCATCTAGGGGGTCGTATCAGACAACCAGACTCCGCATGACACTTGATGGCAGTTGGTTTGTCCCTCCTCGCGATGATCAAAAGGTCCATGGAAAGGAAACGAGTGGAGGGTAGTTTGTCCAATCCTTGCATGAATAAATAAACGTCCTCTCGTCCGGATGACCTTTCGCCCCTCCGAAAGCCGCCCCTTCTCGTTGCCAACGCAGCAGAGTCTCGTTCTCTCGCCCTCTCTCTCTCCGATGCACGCCATAAGTCTGAGCTTCAGCGACTGGGTTGGAGCAGGGAAGAGAGGGAAGGAGGAAATGGGCATGCAGCTGAAGGTCAACTGCGATTACCTACTGCGGCCGCAATCGAATCTCGCGGGTCGCCCGTTCCTGACACGTGCGGGTCCGTCGTCATTTTCGCCATCGCGGAGTTCTACGCAATTCAATGCTCGTCATTGGGCGGAGAGGGCTGTCGGTCTTGGTTTGGATGGACCGGCTGTCGGCGGCGGAGTGGGAGTAGAAGGCGGAGAAAGAGGAGCGGGAGGTCTGACGTTGTGGTGGTAGCGTCGGGCAATGCGGCGGCGCCGTCCTGGGATAGCTGGAAGCCCGATAAGGCTTCCTCGGCGCCGTCTCTCAGCGACATCGCTTGGCCTGCCGCTGGTTAGCATCATCACCCGCCTCCGTCCGCTTTATTATAATAATTTATACTTTGCGAAATTCCCATTTGTAGGGGGAAAAAGCAATATTCTTAGCATTTCTTTTGTCGAGTTTCCGTTATGTCAGTTAACTTTCCACTAACTTACATATGGACGTGGACTTTTCTGATTGATAATGTACTATGAAATGTCCAAGAAAGTTTTGCCCGGGCCTAGTCTGGGTACTGCTCTTCCTGTTCATTGGTGGGGGATTGTTTGATTTAGTAAAACAAGTGTCAACACTAATGTCTTGGATAGAAGGAATCAACATTCTGCATTATCGCTGAGATTGCACGTAATTTAAGGAATTTCTGCTCGCGAGTGAAGGATCGCAATTGTTGTCTGCTCATGCTGTCTTCAGGGATGCAGTAGAAAAGTTCCTTCCATCAGTTTCATTCTTCATAGAGATTTCGAGATTGTAGGAAATTGAAATTTGCTGTTGTTGCCTGTGAGAAGACAGAGAAGAAGTTTGTTGTTCATGCTGCGGTGAGGCTACTAATATCACTTGGTCCCTTCAAATGGTTCGTGAGCTGGAAAAAAGTCTCATGAACCTTCTTGAAAGTCAAAACTACTGGTTGTACTTGGAGTTCTTGTCACTGGTCCTTGTTCATTCTCTTTTTGTGCTTCTTTTTTTTTTCATGAGAAATCTCCCCCCTGGATTGTAATATAAGCCTCTGTCATTTGTTCATGCTTACCGTTGTGTGTACAGATGAACAATCTCCCGAATTTGACATTTCATGAAGTAGATTAGATGAAAATCAAGATTACAGATTGACTTAAAATTTTGGAGGATTTCTGTTTTTGATTGTTCATTAATTGTTGTTCATTCTACATTGCTAATTTGCCTTAACGGTTCAGGACATTTCAGTCTTTTAGATAAGTTTATGCAAGACCGAACTCAAATTACTCGTCATTTCTGCCGGAGCCCAATTTAGTGCTAATATGATGACCATATGTGCAGTAATCTGTTATGTGACATTAAATAATGTAACTTCTAATTTTCAAATCTTGTTGGCATGATAGGGGCATTTGCTGCTATGGCTATATTTGGAAAGATGGATCAAATTTTAGCACCAAAGGGGTTTTCGATGACAATTGCTCCTCTAGGTGCTGTTTGTGCAGTCCTCTTCACTGCTCCCTCCTCCCCTGCTGCTCGGGTACCCCATAACCCTTCTTTCTTTTTCTTTTAGTCTGTTCCGCAAGCATGTATGTTCTGGAAAACCTTAGCGGCATGTAATGCTAAAGCAAAAGAGAGTGATTTTTAGTACCTAAGATACAAAATCTACATTAGAATGATTGGAGTTGCAGTTTGCCCACCTTAGTTGAACCCAGAAAATGACTATGATACACTGCAGAGATATTCATTGTCCTGTGGGGATTAGCTGCCAGCTTTCTGTCATAAATTTCGTGACAGTTAGTGTTTACAATTTCTCGATTTTGAGTACAAAAAAGGGCAGCATTCATGATTTAGAACATACCAAGTCTCCACTGCAAATATGATAGGTAACTTTATCTTCTTTGTATCTGAATTTATCCAATACAAGGAAAATTGCATTGGCAATCCTACTCACAAAATCTCTTGGTGCCCAGCAAAAGGGGGAAAAAAAAAAACCACAAAATCACTCGGATTATGATCTCAACTTCTGGGATAGATCCCTTTATATTTTAAAATGCACATTCTTTTCCAGATCGATACCCGATGTGGCGTGCTGTCATCTGTCTCTTGATCATTTACTGTGCCAGAGAAAACTTCAAGCTGCAAATACATATCTAGCATAGCATTGTTCTCATAGCTGCGGAAACCACAGAAGATGACTTCGTTTGGTCCTCTCCTGTGGTTTAGTATCTTTCAGTTTCACTTCCTGAGGATCGCCTAATTTACACCATTTCTTTGTTGACTCCCACAATGCGTTGGGTGAGACGTTCCCTGGGTTCTTCCTGCCAGTCGGAAAACAATTGAGCCTCAAGGAACCAACAGATATCAACATTATTGTCATTATACATGTCAAGAAGAGCTTGCATGTAGCAGTACCTTCTTTTTCTCTAAGAAAGATTGGTGTGGTTACAGTTGCTACAGGGCATGATTTTCTTGCATTTGGTCAAGGACTCATTCATCTCCTCTTTAATGCAGAAGTATAACATGTTCATGGCTCAGATAGGATGTGCAGCCATTGGTGTGCTTGCATTTTGCATGTTTGGGCCAGGTTGGCTTGCTAGGAGCACGGCTCTAGCTGCATCTATTGCTTTCATGATCTATACCCGCGCAACACATCCGCCGGGTAACCACCTATTCGTACCCTCATGATTTCTCATCTCAAGGTAGTTCACGTAACACATTCGAAAGATAAATCATTCATGTGAACCGAATGCAGCTGCAAGCTTGCCGATACTGTTCATCGATGCTGCCAAGATGCACCACTTGAATTTTTGGTATGCCATCTTCCCAGGTGCTACCGGTTGCATTGTGCTCTGCCTGATCGTAAGTTCCTTTCCTTCTCAAGTGCGAATGTCTTCAGAACATTCAAGCTGTTTCTTTTGACTGCATTCATTTTGGCATTTTTAACCCGTCTGTGTTTCTTAACTTCAGAGGAGCTTTAGATTGCATGTTGCCTGCTCTAACAGATGATCTTTCACTAAGAGTCCAAGTACATGATAGGCATGAGTGACGAGTATCTGCTTAACCAGAACAGACAGATTTTAAATGGATATGTAGAACACCGCACCTCGGAGAAATGTTTACGCACACCATGCATCTTTAGATTTTTAAGGAGATATTCACATGACCATTATGGACTGGCGACCAACCTCTCTTTTTCCCCCTTTATTATCAATTTGCTGCAGCAAGAGATGGTATCTTTCTTGAAGGAGAACGTGAAGTTCTGATTTGTACATGGAAGACAAATTGTTAACTTTGTGGAGCTAGACCTCCACGGAAAGGAAGACCAGGAAATTTGTACATAAGCCCGCAGCCGAGAGAAGCGCGCCCCGGCCCCGGCTCCGGCTCCGGCCCGGCCCCGAGGCTCGTTCAGTCAGCAACACAAGGGAAGCTGGTGTATTGCATTGTTTGTACAGATTATAGATGATGGGGCAGAGAACGTTGTTAGGCAAATGACCTCCTCTTCTGGCTCAATCTATAAGTTTCTGATTAATGCAAATCGGTGGAATGAGCGTCTGAAAACTCTGTCGGATAAAGGTGCGATTATTAGTTAATAATCTAACTCTCCCTTCACGTTTAGTCAGGTTTTTTTGCAAGTACTAAACATGGAACTATGTAATTGGGGATATAGATAGGGCTTGGAAAAATTTAAATCACTTTCACATAGTGTCATGGATATAAAATAATTGAGCGATCCTACAAAATTTCACACGATATCGTAACACGAGATCCTAGGTTCATGAGGAATTGTGTGGGATTTCTATCAACTATTTAAAAAGTTTAAACTATTAGATTGGCATGTAATTTATTATCTAATATTCTAATATTCTCTTGCACTTGATTTGATCTTTTGTCTAGTGTTAAGGGTAGGTGGCCGTGATGATTTGCACTTTACTACCTCATCGTCGAGGGAATGAATTTGAATCTTCAATCGCTAGTGTCTTAAGTGAGGAAACCTGTGGTTGGTTCCTAAACCAGCTCCTTCAGTTATAATCGGTGGTCGTCGTTTGATCTGTTAGGCCCTCGGAGGCCATGAGCACCCGTAAAGTTGTGCTAGACTGGATCTTGATACAAAAATAAAAATTAAGTAATTGGAAATACATATAAGAGCTAGAAAAATTTAAATTTAGGACCTCATGAACCAATACCATACAAAATTTTATGAGACTTACTCTTTGAATAATTGGTAGATGTGCCACAGAATCTCACAGTCTTAGCTCAATTTCATGTCATGAGACAAGCCATTTTGATCATAATGAGGTCATCATCTTAATGTCCTCACACAATCTCACAATTCGAGCTCAATTTTATGTCATGAGGCAAGCCCCTAGATCATAGTGAGGACATCGTTTTTCTTTCGCACTAGGAGAATAAGCAAAAATGATAATCGCCTCCTTTCACTTTAGGAAAACAAGCAAAATAATGATGAAAACGAAGTGAAATCGGTTTTGACATCTCCCGCACTTCACCCCGGCTTGGGCCCGTTGACTTGGACCCTCGTGACTCACGTTGGGAAAAAATGCTTCCTATCTTTTCGCGGATCTGATGAAATGGAAGCAGTTCAGTACTGCTTTTTATTGTTGTTAATTCATTTTTTTTTTTTTTTGGGGTAAAAAAATGGGGGCGTAATCTACGGAATCGTAGTCCCACAGATTTTGTCGAAAGTCCTACGTTGCAAACGTCATCTCGGGATCGGCACGTGTCCCGGTGGGCCCCGCCCACTGAAAGCCACGGGACTGACTGACCGTGCGCTGACGTCAGCTTCCCGGTGGGTGGGGACCGCTTCCGGACAGGACGCCTCGCTGTCGCCGTCGCGATCGCCGATCGGCGCCTTTCTTTAGTGGCGGGACCCCGCCGCGGCGCCACCCCCATACCCTCCCGTCCCTTCCACGAACTTGTCCTTTTTCTTCTCTTTCCTGGAAATGTCGTTTCTTCCTTTTATCGTTTTAAATTTTAAAAAATAAAAGTCCCAAAAAATCTCAAATTATTCTAATCAGAATATATTTATTATAAAATTTTCCATGACATTAACATAAACTATACCCATTATAACATGTTTATCTAAACATTTTCTTATAACATAAAAAAATCATAAAAGTCATACATATGTGATACATTTACCATATATCAATACCTTAAAAAATCTCAAATTGGTACACATGTGACAAATTTACCTCAAACTATTTTTTGATCATCAAAAACTCCAAACTGATATATTTTTGACAAATTTACATAAAACTAGTACATTTGTGACAAATTTACTTTCCATTAATGTTTGTTAAATTTTACCGCCAAATTATTAAGTTAAATAACACGCTTTATGCTTAACTAATATACTAATTTGGATTTTAAACTCCATTTGTCACAATTTATAATTTTTATGATTTTCGTGTGATATTAATTGGAGTGTATATTTATCACAAATGTATTAGTTTTTGATTTTTTTGCGGTTAAATAAATTAATTTTGGGTAAATGACACCAATTTAGGTTTTTTTTATGGTTAGTTTGAGTAAATTTGTCACAATTCCAATTTATAATTTTTCATGGTAAAAATAGTTTTTAGTAAATTTGTCACAAGTTACATCGATTTTGAATTTTTCAAAGTATTAACCTTCGTTATGTTATTTTAAAAAAAATGACATTTTTATTTGACTTAAATCACGTAAATATCATATTTACACTTTATTTTATGATATTCATAGAGGCAAATTTTTAACACTTCTTGTTGATAAATCTTTGATGAAATATAAATCTATCACACAAGTATAAGTTTATGATTTGTTATGTTACAAAAAAAATATTATGATAAACATATTATAGTGGGCATAATTTATGATTTTTGACCATTTTTTTCTTTTAAATTTACTATAAATGTTGAATTTTGTGTCCATTTGTTTTGCCCAAACACCTAGAATAAGGTGCTAAAAAAATAATGAAAAGGTGTAGACTTTTGCGCGGAGCAGGAGCAGGAGTTTCATTTCGACAAGTAGGTGATTTCTTTTCTTCCTTTTGAGCTTCCCAGAAGGTGACTTTGTACGGCGATGATGACGTGGGTGAAAACATTAAAAAAAAAAATTAAAGACGAAAAGATGAAGCTGAAAAGGTGGTGTGGGTTTGACTATGACTCGAGCACCAATAGATCCAAACACAACACGCCACGTTTCGCTCCTTGTCCACGTCAGGTAGGCCCCACCCCCCCTCCTTTGATGGTGACATTGGCTTGGAGTTGCTGGTGTTGGGAATCTCTTTTGACCAAATTTTCGTACGTGCGAACCGGACGGTCTCTCCCATAAAAAAAAGAAAAAGAAAATCGGACATTCTCCGCCGTCGATCAAATTAACATCATGTACGGCTCACATCATCTAACAGTCGAGATGATTTAATTATCCATATGCTGAGTTCAGATAAGATTTTTTTTTCGCATTTCCTATCATGAGGTTAGCTTAGGAAAGACGGGCCCCTCTCATTATTTTAATTTCTTTTTTGAGCCCATATGGTACCTCCTTGATGCAATATTATAAAACGTGACCTCCAGATAGTCGGTAGGTAATCCAAGGAAAAGGACACGACACTTGGCGCCGCGCGAATGGCCGGCGGTGGGATGCCGTGTGGGTAAAGTCACACAAGAGTTTCCTGAGATTGAGCTCCAGCACACATGATATTCCAAAATCAGAACCTTCCTAATCCTCCATTTCCATTCTTTTTGACTTTTCTTTTTTTTATCCTTTTTGATACGTTGACTCCAAGCCAAACTAGTAAGGGGGGAAATTTATCAACTAGTACGCGTAAAATAAATTTTACCGTCAACTAATTAGTTTACCCTAAATTGATATATTTATAATAAATTTATTCTTTTGTTACTTTTTTGATTAAATTATATTATTAACCACAAATCGCAGATATACGCGATAAATATGATAAAAACTCAAAACTAATGTCTGTCAACTATTATTGTTACTCAAACAAAAAATTTAACAAAGATTAACGAAAGAATTGTTATGTATATACCGCAATACGCTTAAAATTATTTTAGATAAACACGTTACAATGTATACCAATTTCGATTTTTACAGATAATTCTATAAAATATTTCCATAAAAATAATGGATTGTGTTGTTTAAAAAATGAACTGAAGAAAATTATTTTTATCGTCGATGAAACTCTCTATAGACATATATTGTTGCGGATAATAAAATATTTTTTTATTAACTAATTATTTCAAGTAATTTTTTTAGAAATTATGTTTAAATGATTCATGTTTTTATGAAAGAGATGGAGTCTTCATCCCGGTCGCAGAGAGGTACAAGTTTGGCTTTCTAAAGGTACATCATGATGTGCAAGAATCAACAACATTGTTGACCAAGCAAAACATTGGCAGCTCTTTTCCCCAACTTCATTTCCATGATGTCTTCATGACAAAACTTATTTCTTCCTGTCTATTCATCAGAAATTGATGACAAAGCAATTATACCAGTAAAGTCAACTCTTCTTCTACAGAAAGTTCCTGGACAGTGCCTGCCACTAAGGTAAGGATCAAAATCCGCAAAGTGTTGTCGGCTCAGAGAACTTGAGAAACATCTGCATATTTGCTCATTGAAAGAACCATTGGTTGAGACCGAGGAGCTTCATCACATCATGCTGACAAGCTGATCAAAGAAGCTCTTTCCCTTTTCTAAGGCTCATTAAGAATGTGGGTCACCCGGTATGCACCTCCAGGTTCGCCGAGTTCAGTACCCCCCACCACCAAATCGACCATCCGGGCTCTGGTTTTCGAGTTATTTTACGAGCATTAAGGTCTCTCTAGCTCCAGTATGAATTTACAGATCACAGTTAAAAACTCCATTTCGATCTAGCAAAGAGGTAACATGCTCGAGATTGTATTGATAAACAAGGTTTTTATTTAGTTTACATAGAAAACAGACGATCCCATTGAAGGACAAAAACCTAAAGAAAGGAAATCAACACAGGTTCCAACTTCCTTGGAGAAAGCTCCTACAGCATTTGGACAGATGCTAGCTATTGATGGAGCTTATTGCATACTTATAGCGTATCCTCATATATGATACAAGAAAACAAAGGGAAAGTGAACGGCGTCAAAGACGCCTTCAGTATGACCAAGGCCAAAAGGCAGGATCCTCACAATCCAAAGTTACACGAATTTGGAGGCAGGATGGCGTAGCTCAGGCGCTTTCGAGCTTTGGGTAATTGGGCAAAAGGCTCTTTGCTCAAATTATCTTCTTCATCTTGAGATAGGTCCGAATGGTCAGGTTCGAAAGCATAGGAAGAATCGCCGGGCTCTAAGAGCGAAGAGTGGGCAGCGTCAGCGTAATGTGTGGACTTTCAGAATCAAACATGTCGCTCTTGACCGAGCAAATATCCTCTGGTCGGCACGTAGGAATGGGGACTTTAGACACTTCGTCCTCAGAAACAGAATCAGCAATGGGGTTCTGGAATAGTCCTTGAGATGATTTGTTGGACGACTCGGAACTCTCCTTCTCCTTTCCCTTGTGAAGCAGCTTGTCCGAGAGGTTAAGAACCTGGTAAAAGCATTCGTCAGTTCATCAAATTTTCCAGCGCATAAAATACACTATCAGTACATTCTCCAGCAAGCATGAAAATATGACCCCTGAAAGATCAACTTTGAACTGATCATATAGCTATAACCACGTTTTTCAGGGGTTTCGAATGCAGAAAGTTGTTTTTAACTATCAAGATCCAGACCTCGGCTTTCAGATCATTCCGCTCCTTGATGGAGAGTGTCGTAGTCCGACTTCAGGGTGTTAAAAAAGAAGCTTGCAAAGTTTCATAATCCTTCTTAGCTGCTTCGTCTTCCCGTGCACGGCGATTCTGAAACCATATCGCCACCTGCCGTGGCTGCAATCCGGAGGTCTTTCGCCAACTGGATTTTGCGATCTGGCTCGAGCTTGTTCTCTACTTCAAAACTCTTTTTCAAGAAACTGTACCTGCTCAACAGTTAGGCGCCTCTTCTTTTCAGGCTGGATGGAAGTAATCCTCCAGGTCGTCTTCCCTGTTTTCATCAGGGTCGATTGGACCGGAAAAACGGTCTGTTCAATCTGTTTCCGTGAGCATCTTCAAAGCTCACCATGGCTCTTGAACCTACATCACCAATAACTGCCAATAAGGAGTGTCCTGTAATGACCACCGACCTCTAGGAACCACATGGTCCTAATTACAACTCATTCTGAAAATAAAAGAGACCATTCTTTCCCAAGAAGCTGTCCATGCTGAAGAACAATTCGTGGGTTAATAGTGTAATTCTTGAATATATACTGGCGGATCATTGCATCTGCACAGTTTCACACTAACCTACACGTTCTATTTCACCATATGACATCATAGTACAAAAATGACAGCCGAAGATGGGGAATACTAATGGCCAAAAGAAAAAGCAAGGAATCCAGCAAACAAAAATTCATCAATCCACTACATGAGATGAACTCAACCTCCACAGACAGTTTATATTAAGGTATACAAATTCTCATAATATAGAGAGAGAGAAAGAGAGTACCCAGAAAAGGAGAAGACCCAGAAAGGAAAAGGCATCAGAAGAAGGAGGAGGAGGGACCCTTTGGTTCTGAAGCAGAGTCGATAGCCGAAGCCGAAGCCGAAGCACCGCCCGCCATCAGCAGAGGCTGCGAACAAAAAAGAGAAAAAGGGTGGGTGATCTTCGGTCAAAGTCTCTTCACTCAGGCTACTTCCATGACAGCGGTTTCTTCAGACGATCAAACTGTCTCGTCTTCCGTCCGCGTCTCTGTCGAGATGAAGAACCTAAGGCTTGTGGCGAAAGAAGCTGGTGATGATGATCTCTGTGATGTGAGAAGTGTGGGAACACCGGCTGTACACACCCATCACGCAGGGGGCCACAGAGGGAAACAGGGGATTTGAACAATCTCAGGTTGGAGAGGTTGGGGAGAGAGGTTTGGGGTGCGGGTTCTGAAAGGGGTTTGGGGTTCTCAAAGGGGAGATGAATCTTTCAGTGCAGGGTGGTGGGAGAAGAGCAGAGAAAGCTCCTCTTTCTCTCTCTCTCTCTTTACAGGAAGAAGAAGAAATACTCTTTCTTTCTTTGAACCTTGATGGGGGGGTTAATATAGTTTCTCTCATTTTCTTATTCTCCTGACAGTGGAGAGGGAGGTCACGTGTTTACCGTGATGCCCCTGTTTAATCTCTGTCCAAAAAGCTACAAACATAAAAAACTTACAAGCACATATATATATGTATTTTTTATTTATGCAAAGGATAAATTACAGAATGCCAGAAAACCAATATCAGAATGCAATGTTTCCCATTCATATATAGTCCTATCAACCACTTCTCAATAATTAGGTAAAGATTCCCCTAGAATTAGTTTTTTTCCATAGTCCTATCAACCACTTCTGAGTATTTAGGTTCAAAAGATTATGCTAGAACATAAGTTCTTTTCCATAGTCCTATCAACCACTTCTTTACAAACTCTTCTAATGGTTCAAAGCAAGATAAGCGAGAGTTTTTAATTAAAGGGTCAAGAATTCGCATGTTCATTAGATTTCATTATATTACCGATGAGTTCTCGACCTAACATTCCATACTTCTTAGTACTCTTTCACGATTCGTCTTATATAAATAATAATACCTAACATATACAAATTTCAATAAAAGCTGCCTCTTTCAAATTGTATAAATTTTTAAAATCGATCAACGTCCCATCGAAATAAAGACTACATATCTAACGGAAAAAGAAAGAAGACAATACCCAATTGTGAGTGAATCACATTTTTACTAAGATGGGCAAAACCCACTTTCCCCATATAGTCAATGCAAAATCAAATCAACTCTCATGGTTTGTGGGTGAAATTAAGGAAAGTGGGGACACGAGGGGGCTCTCTGTGCAAGCCACTCAACTCGACCCCAGCAAGGGCAAATGGGTAAAATTCGATGAGCAACGGGGAAGGGTAGATGCAGATGTAGATGACAACGGGGCTAAGGAAGAAAGACAAGACCCACCCCGCAAAAAATCAAAAATAATAATTTAAAAAAAAAAGTGAAAAATGAAAAGGGAATCTTTGTCCAATCGTCGCTACTCAGAGGGAACGGGTGGCAAGGCTTCCATAATATAAAACCCCGATTTCATTTCTTTAAAAATTTCCCTAAAAAACTTGTACAAAAAATTAATATTCTTTTGGGTATTTTAGTAGCTTAGATTATAATAGGGTTTAGAGAGAGAGAGAAAGAGAGGGGGGGAGCGTCGGGGGTCGACAGGTGACTCACCGCCGTTTGACCTGGCGATTCCGCTGCCCCCCCCCAAAACCCCCCCCAACTCAGCGGGCCCCACCGCCGGGCCACGTCATCGTGTCCCCCCGCCGGGGCCCACCGCGTCGCTCTCGCCCTCGCTCTTGCCTGGATCGTTCGCGGCAGGGGGAGGGAAAGCTGACGCGGGACGACTCGATCCGGATTCTGATACGCGAGTTTGGCCTCTTTTATCAAGCGGAGAAGGAGGCCACGGACCCTGGCTGGCGGGCGGGCGGGCGGCGCGGGCGGGACCACCCGCGAAGTTTAAGTTGAAGTTTCAGCTTCGCTCTGCGCCTGCTTATCGCCGTCCGTCTACTCCCGCCACTCGATTGCTTCCACGATATTGATTCCTAATTTCGCGGATGGGAACAACGCGCGGCGCGAAATTCGACGTGCATATCGAAACCGGTCTGGTCCCGGGTTTCAGGATGGCAGTATTCGTCGCTTCTAAAATGTGCAAGGTAGGTTATCTGACGGTGAGAACTTAGATTATAAGTTTCGTTGTAACCTAGAATTTGGAATCTATAAAAATCTCCGTGTTTCTCTTGTTTTATGTCTTGATACAATCATGCGCATAGAGTACAATGATAAGTATGTATATTTAAAACATGAATTTTCATTTGTGATTATAACCTAAAACTTTTACTTTGTTAACATTTTAGAATTTTTTTATATGTATAAATATGAGTTAAATTAATGAATTGTAATCATAGGAATGATGAGTGGGTAAATTGATATTCACTATAATAATTTAATTAAAGTCTGGAAATAAACAATGATAAACTTTAGAACTGTGATATAGTAGGTTAAGCCCTAAGATACGAAAGATATATTTCAGATTTAGAAAATTGGAGAACTATTCAATAAATATGTTCCAAATGAAACTTAAACGGAATATGGAATCAGGGTACCTCAGAATTGTTCGCATTTGAAAGCATCGGGATAAATGCGTGAGTTGTATCGAAAAGTCTCGCATCAAATAATTAATATGGAACAAAGCAATTGATTTTATTGTATTTGACGGATTTGACCTTAAGCTCCTGGGCTCCCAACAATCATAGATGGACATTGCGTCCCCATCGGTAGATATGTCATGTTTTATATATCTTCGAATTCAAGGATCTCCCAATCACAAAACACTTTCTGGGGTCAAAAATGGCGTCTGCAAGCAAGAAGAAGGATGCTGAAAAGGACGGCATGGAGGGTGGATTGTTTTTGTGCTCGAGTGTTTCCAAGAAGCGCAAGGCTAAGGAGATTCGCAAAAAGCTGATTGACCGCATGGTCTAACGATATCCAAAAAGAAAACTCATGTAGCAACTCATCTGAAGACGATAACTCGGATTTCAATCGAATTCATCCACGTCTAACATACAGGATATGCACGCCTGATTCAAGTTTCTCGACGACATCTTGGTCACGTGAACTTTTTGAGGGATGTGATGAATGGAATGGTCGATTGTGTAAGCGCGACGGTCGCGGTCGCTTTCGGACGTGACCTATGAACGATGAACCTGTTCTTATCCCTAACGTTGTCCTCACAACGACGATCTAGAAAGCCCAATATGAAGGCCCAAATTCTTGTCCAAGAGGCCCAATAGGAAAATCCTAGGTTGCTACGAAAATGTGCAAGTGGCGTCTTCAATGTTCCGATTCCCACATTCTCTTTCCCAAGTTCTAAATGAAATATGACCTAAACACGACCCATATGGGCGACACGAGCGAGACGTGAGCTGAGACATGAATTACGGAGAAGGAATCCGAATATGGCACTAGCCCGACTAATCAAGATGCTCTAGATTGATACGATCTACAAGCATGAATATGACATGCCGATAGGATTGCCGGTGACACGAAGACCAGAAATCCTTCATGCACGTTTTAGATTGATACGATCTCCATTTTGTTTAAGGGGGTCTAGGGTTATTCTCGAAATTAGATCACATTGGTTCTATGTGACCTTGAATAATTACACATGTATTGTAGACCCAAGAATAAATCGAACTCATCGCAACATCGTAGCAAGTAGCTACGTTGGTTTTACTTAAAAGCAACGCAAACATATCTCAATCTCTCACATCCCTCATTTAGATTCCACATGTTTTGGCATGTCACGTATTTTCAAATCTTGAGCATGAGTGAAGATACTAAACCCTGCAAATTGGAATAACTTCCAGGTGATTCTAAAGCACGACATCCCCCATCCACTGAAGGATTCACCAGGGGTGAGCACTGCTCCAATTCTAACCTTGAAATTGGCCAATTCTAAGTGATTCCCGATTCCTAATATTTAGAACTAGTGATAATCGGTCAAGTTCTCGATTCCACCACTTGAATTATGTAGATTGAACCAATATTTTTTTTTCTTTTTTTACAATTCTTGTTCTAACAAAACACGTCCCATTACAATTCTTATTATTGCAATGGCTGAGGGGCACTCCCACTTGCAATTACAACATAAGAGGCAACAAAACTACGTTTCATATTCCTTGCAAGTTGCATAGAATAAAAAAGAAGAAAGAAAGAAAGAAAAGAAGAAATCACTACTAGTTCCTAGATCCATTTGGCTTCAATAGATCGGTCCTGCCCGCAGGACAAGTGGGCTGATTCCCCAATTTCACAAATAAAAACCCCTAAGTTTGGTTTCAGGTCTTAGGGTGGGAAATAACCCACCCTAGAATAATCATACTAAGACTTACCACATGTCAAAAATTCAATGGAATTCGTTCATTTCCCTCCAAAATGATACCCTTGCGCGGGTGGTAATTACCAATTAGAGCAAGGTGATCCGACACCACTTAAAAATCCCTCCTTTATAGCCAATGACTTGATAATCAAATCGAGCTCAAGAACATACCAGGGGGCTCGGCTAATCTCTATCAATCAAAGCCAGAATCCGTCTTTCAGTCCCTATCTCCGATGAAGACCGATCGAGGCCGACTATTGAGGACAGAACAAACATGTGAGACCAATCCTTTCCGACCACAGAAGTCGGCAGATCTGTCGATGCGACAACCGGTCGAGCCTGGACCCCAGCTCTTAGTTTTCTCGTGTGATTCCAATAGGCTTTCCATGGCGTGGTCCCCTGCCTGTGCTGCTCGGTAGACGAAGAAGGAAAGCCCACCACAAGACGTTTGAGACTCCATAAGGATCATTAAACCAGGCGGTGCGTTCTGCCCCACCACACGCCCCACCACACCATGGCCCGACCCATGTTGCTGTACTGTACCTGCTTATCTTAGCGACGTTGAACTGAATGGTGGGTTCGACCTTTTCACTGTCCTCAATGGGAGTTCTCTCTCGAGACTTCGATCCAACTTGTGTTCTTGTTAGGTTCGAAGTTCTCGAGTGCTTTTTGCAAAATTTCGACCCAAGAAACTTAAACGCGTCGATCGTCGATTGAGGGACATATCCAATTAGAGGTGAGATGTGTACTAAGCAATGGAAGTGCGATCATGCAGATTGAGCAGCATCAACAGTCAGGCATAGGGAATTGTTACCATGTCAAATGGCTATTTGAGCGTTCCTTTATCTTTTCTTCCACTAGCCTAAAGTGCACTCGAAGCTGCATCTGTCTAAGCGAGAGTTTGACAGCAACAGGTTCCTAAGCAGCCAATCAAATTGGATTCATCTAAACAGAATTGCCGGCAACCCCACAACACTCGACACTCAACCCCACCATTTTGATTGGGAAGGTTCTAATTCCATCCTCAGCAAATCAATGACGGAGACAAGCCTGAGGCCGCTGACCCTTCTTGCAATATCACTTACAAAGCAAGGCAAAGGGTAAGTTCTTTCCCTACATTCTTCTTGGGTAGCCATATCGATCTATTTACTGTTTTGTATTGTAGTTTTGACTGCTTCAGATGAAGCACAAGAGAGAAGAACTAACCCGATTTTCACTGCACACGAGTAAATGGGAGGCCGCATAAGACCTGTCTCTTTCGGCTCTGACCAATCAATTTGGGAGTGCAATGAAATAATCCAGCACCGAGTTTCCTCCAATAAAATTGCATCCACACGTTTCGAGCATCAGGAAACGCAGGGAACTACAGGTAACCTGAAAGGGAAATTAAGGCACAAGTCAGGAATCCACCATAAAAAGAACAGGCCACTAGATAGATGAATCTAGCAGCAAGAAGAAGCATCTCCATGGAAAGCTCGGTAAGAGTACCGGAACAGACAAACAAAATGAGCTCGGACAGACTAATAACATGGATCTGGAAACCTAAAGATTTGAAGGCAGTGGTACCAATAGACACTATAGAAGTAAGGCCAATTTTTGGAGCAGATCCTTGTGGCCTTCAAAAATTGAGTCTGAGGAATGAGGACTCTGCCCTGTCGTGGAAGGCACGAGAATAGTGCAGATGATAGTCGGTTGATATCTGATGATACTTGGTCGGTAAGCTTTGGAGTCTTTTTGAGTGGCTCAACCATGCAGTCGCTCAAACACGCATTGGTTCGAGAACTACTGGAGAGGAGGTGCATGTGAACGTGATGCGAGTGGGGGACCCTGAAACAGCCATAAATTAGCACTATCGTCAAAAACATCACCCTGACTTGCACCCATCATCAAGCAACTTGCTCATGTAATGGACTTCTCAACCTAAAAATCCATTTGTCTTGCACAGATTTTGCATCGTGTAACTTGCACAAAAAAATCCATTTTGTTTTGATGCTTGCACAAATTGTCAATGCATCATCGACCACCAATTAACTGTAGATCGAAATTTATGAATCAAACTTAAAGATCAAAACATCTTTTGACTTTGAAGTCGAGGTATCAGATAGACAATATTACATAACTGGTATGCGCCACCAAACAGGCAACACCTTTTGAACTTCAGCAACGAATATGCTAGCAGGCACAAAGTACAGATACAATCCTTTAGTCAAGAAAGAAGAACAAAGAATTTGCTCGTGAGAGCATTTGTTCCGGAAATATTTTATCTCTTCTATCTTAAAAGCAAAACAAATCAGAAGCCGCGCGAATAATAAGGTGTCGTTTTCTAAGGGTCTAGATCTTTCATATCAGGTTTCACCACCATATTCAAGGTCTATAAATACGAGCCCAACCATCAGTGCTCAAATTATAGAAAGTACTCCTCAACAGAAATTAATGAAAGGAAGAGAAACGGTGTGCTCACCATTCGTTTCCTGTTCCCTCCCTCCATCCAAAGTCCTCAAGTTCCCAAACTAATTCATATTCTTGGCTACTTCTTTTACATGTTGTTATAATATATGTACTAAAACACTTCTTCAACTATCAGGGCAATATGGAGCAAGAATGAATTGGAAGGTTATGTAGATTGGAGGAACAGACCTGCACTCAAAGATCGTCATGGAGGCATGGTGGCTGCCTTCTTTGTCTTGGGTAAGCAGTCAACTAATTATCGAGAGCTCATTTTTCCAGGATTCTTTCAAGCACATACTGTTAAAGTTTCTAGTTTCTACTAATATTTCAAGGCTTGCAGAAATGACAAGAAAACCTCCCCCCCAAAAAAAGGGGGGGGGGAAATAAAAATATTATCTCATCCTGTTTATCAAGAATATAACAGGACTTATTTTGTTTATTTGAGGAACATAGTTGTGGAGGTGCTGGAGAATTTAGCATTCCTGGCTAATGCAAGCAACCTTGTGGTCTACCTGACAAAATTTATGCATTATTCGCCATCCAAGTCTGCCAATATTGTCACTACTTTCATGGGAACAACTTTTCTTCTCGCTCTCCTTGGTGGCTTTCTAGCAGATGTACATAACAACCTATAGAATATATCTGATGAGCGCTGCAATAGAGTTCACGGTAAGCTTCTAGCAAAACTTCTCAAGCGTCTCTTTTTCCACTAATGGATTACACCAGTCTCTTCAGATATCTTCTTATAGCACTCTTTTTGTGGTTGATGAACCCCCAACAAGATGTAAGGTGATAATCAATCCCCATCAACTATCTTCACCAAGGTTTGAGAGAAACCATCTATTAGAACTCATCAGAATGTAAGTAGTCCTAAAATTCCTGTCGAGATGCCCCAGATGAAGACTGACATCATCTGATGCGAAGAACATGCAAACACTCAATGCTGGTCCTGAGCCAAAAGAATCCGCCATGTTTCAGAAGCCCAATGGTGTTGGAAATGTTGAACTACTTAACTATATCCCTGCTAATATCAACTGGACGTCCATGTCTTTATGAACATAACATTCAACGAGAAAAAGAAAAAGAGAGAAGCTCAACTGGATACAAAACTGCATACGAAGATGAAGAATGTCATTAATCTCCATCGATATGTCCTGAATAATGTTTCTTAGCAACATTTGGAAGGCACTTTTCTTTCATCATCGTTGTAAAAACCCAGAAGGATTGGGAAATGGTAAAATGACCATTTCCTTTGGCCATAGTGCCATAGAGTATGACAAAGCAACTAAAAGAAGAATCTACGTTCATCTATATGCTCAAGGCACAGGAAAGTGACTCCCTCTGATTTATAGACTCCAACTAAGGGGTTCCTATGGCAATTTTAGAATCCTAAGTTGCTACGTTCTTATAGTGGCCAAAAGAAGAATCTACTTTCATCTTTGTGCTCCGTAGCCTTACTTTGAAACTCTACTGCTGCAGGACCTCTGACTAGTTTAATGTTATCCAAAAGTTTTATTAATTATTGACATTAAAAAAAGTTTATTGTTGTCACCATCAAAATCTCACCAGTGTTGAATATCACAGAGTTGCTAGTTCTCATGATTCAAGCTCACATTCCTTCGTTAAGACCACCAAGTTGTGTTTCATCTGGCGCCCATTCTCCGTGTCAAGAACTTGGTGGTGCGAAAGTAGATGTTATTTGCAGGCCTCTATCTGGTGGCTTTAGGAGTTGGTGGGATAAAAGGCTCACTACCTCCACATGGGGCGGAGCAATTTGATGAGAACACTCCAGAAGGCAGGAAGCAGAGATCAAGCTTTTCAACTATTACATTTTCAGCCTCGCTTGCGGGGCTTTACTGCTGTCACGTTTGTGGTTTGGATTGAAGATAACGTAGGCTGGCAGTGGGGCTTTGGGATATCGGCTGCAACGATTCTGATCTCCATCCCAATCTTCCTCCTTGCTTCTTCTACCTATCGCGTCAAAACACCCACCCGAAGCCCCATCACAATCGTGTTCAAGGTAATAATACATCTTTAAAACAGTAAAACTTACTGCTCCAAGCCGCCCATAGAGAATGACAATCTTTTTTCCTGGTGTCCAATAGGTGCTGGTAAGCATCGATCTTTAACACTTGCAAATCCAGGAAACCAACAAATGCTGTGGTGAGCATGGCAACAAGCCCATCTGATAGAGAGCCAGAGGATGCAGAAGCTGAAGGAAAGGAGCCAAGTCAGACCCTGACAGTACATCTCGGATTCCTAAACAGAGCGGCAATGCAAAATCCCAGCTACCCAATGCTCCAATGCACCGTCAGGGAAGTGGAAAAGGTCAAGACAGTGATAAAGATTCTCCCCATCTTCATGTCGACTATAATTTTGAACAGCTGCCTCGCACAACTCTGGACCTTTTTCAGTCCAACAAGCAGCCACCATGAATACCAAGCTAGGCTCCCTGAAAGAGTCCCGCCGGCTTCCTCCCCATCTTCCCAGTCCTCTTCATAATGATACTAGCGCCAGTCTACAACCACATAGTCATACCGTTGGCAAGGAAAATCAATAAAACGAAATGGGCATCACTTATCTTCATGAATTGGGATAGGCTAGTTCTGTCCATTGTGGCAATGGCAGTGGCAGCTTTGGTTGAAGTCAAGAGGAAGAAAGTCGCCGCAGAATCTGGGAAAATAGATTCCCGCCGGACCACTACCGATCACATTCTTGTGGATAGCACTTGCAATACTTGTTCCTTGGATCGGCCGATCTTTTCACGCTGGCGGGCATGCTGGAGTTCTTCTTCACAGAAACCCCACGAAGCATGCGGTCCTTGGCCACAGCGCTCTCTGGACATCATTAGCCATGGGCTACTACCTCAGCTCGGCACTCGTTTCCATAGTCAACAAAATCACCGGCATGTTATCTCCGACGCCTTGGATGTCCGGCAGCAACTTGAATCACTACCGCCTGGAGAGGTTTTATTGGCTGCTATGCGTGCTAACTGAATAAATTTCTTGCATTACCTCTTTTGGGCTACTCGCTACAGCTACAGCTCCGGATCGACATAAGATAC
This sequence comes from Eucalyptus cladocalyx, assembly GCA_017140615.1. Lineage (NCBI taxonomy): Eukaryota > Viridiplantae > Streptophyta > Magnoliopsida > Myrtales > Myrtaceae > Eucalyptus > Eucalyptus cladocalyx. Next base: position 3,082,823 of record CM029517.1, read on the forward strand.
TGATGGGAATAAATGCCGGCATTAGACTAGTAACATTGTGATCTACGTGCCAAGTAATTTTTCCTTCCTCGAAAGCATCATGTCTAGCTTTCTTGGAAAGAAAAGTCTCAGGCTCGCCTTGCAGAGTCGACTAATTCTATAGATCAGTACCAGGAATAGTGAGTTGTCGTTATTATCCTCGCTCAGGGATGTTGTACCTCATTCCTTATTTATATTTGCTGGAATCGATAAATGCAGTTGCATGAGATCTCCCGTTTCATCGCTAGAGGAAATTCAAAACCCGTCAGTACAATTGGTTGTAATGCTCATTGACGAACCACAACGCAATAACTAGCTATAAAGAAAAGTTGCACGTTCTCAGCGATCCAATCACTCGATACCCGTGAACGAAATCCTCCATGAATCCGATCGATAGCTCCAATCCATGCGAGAGACTGTACACTAACATGATCAGCGTCGAATACACACTTTACACTACTGATCGCTGGGGGAAAGGAAAAGAAAAACACACGCACGCTGTCACACATGATACAGCTTAATATTCTACTCAAAATTACATACTTGTCTCTCGCATCAGGCCTTTTTAGCTTCGATTCTCGATGGTCATCGCTCTTGCGATCAGCTCAAACATGTTCTACAGGTTACAAAGATGGCGGTAGTTTCTGACTTGAGGGCATTCCAAATTCAATGTACGGATTTAATAAACTTTTATCTTTCTCCTCTCATGTCTTGGGGATGTAGCTCAGATGGTAGAGCGCTCGCTTAGCATGCGAGAGGTACGGGGATCGATACCCCGCATCTCCACCTATGACCAATTTTTTTCTCTTTTGTGTCTCTCTTTCGTTTTTGGTTTCCTCGACTGTCGCTCCGTCTTCCTCGTACTAAACTAAATTCGCCGCATCTTCGATCTTCCCCATCAATGGTTTTCATCTTCACTGAAATCCCGGTGATCCTTTTCGTTTCTTTTTACAGCGGTCCGACTTCTTGAGTAGGGGGTTTCTTAACTATCTCTTGCTTGGAGGTTCTTCATAACTACAAGCTGCTGATGTGGAAGCACGGATTGGTGTTCTTCGCTCCTTTTGTTGGCGTCGGCAGCGTCCTTTCTACCCATCTTTGAGTGGGTTTCCGGTTTCTTTTGTTTCTGTATCCTCTTTGTTCTCTGTATTAGGAGTAGGCTAGCCGGTGCTCCTTGGCCGCTGTTTAGGCTTTCTTTTCTTTAGCTGTTACGTCTTTTACCTCGCACCCTTCCACTCATTCTGACCCTTCCACTCACTTTGACTTCCGTTTCTGTGGAGTCCAAGTTTCCTAGGACCGAACTTTTGCTGTATAGCTATTTATAAATTTCTGGTTAAAAGTCAATATATTCTTACATTTTACCAAAAAAAAAAAAAAAAAAAAAGATGGAGAGATGCGCGTTCCGAATCTCACGCCAGTTCAAAGCGCCAGGCGCACCCTCTTTCGCAACTCGTTCGAATTTTGCGGGTCGCAGTTGAACGGAGAAGAGAACCGCGAGACGTGTTCAGCTGGTCATGCATTGATCGAGAGAGAAAGAGAGGAAAATCTTTTAGATTCATCATCATTCTACAACGCTAACTAACGCTAAGGAATGAATTCAATCGGCCTCTTGCAATCCGCCGATCACGACGGACCCACGATCAGCCCCGCTGCCCCCACCAGGAGCCCCCCGGCCACCACCGCCTGCACCGCCACGAGCCCCGCCGAGTCGTCCGGGATCAGCACACCGCCGCGAGGGCCGCCACCAGATGGGCAGCGAGGCGGAGGCCAGCGCCGGAGGGGAGGCCGCGGCGGCCCGCTCCAGCAGGCTGAGCAGCCCCAGTTCCTCCGCCTTGGAGAACACCCGAGCTTCTCGATGGAGGAGAGGGTGAGCCCCAGGTCCTCGGCCTTGGACAGCAGGCCCGCCTTCTCGACGTTGCTCAGGACCTTGCGCTTCTCGAGCTTCTTGAACACGTCCACGTCCCTCCTCGCTCCTTCGAAGAAGATCCCCGGCCCGTACCAGTCCTTCTTCCAGCCCTCGTCGTACTTGTTCACCTGCCCATCACAGAGAACATCAATGGCGTCGCTTCGTCCTCCTTGTCCTCGCAAAAATCCCAAGTACTTACGAGTACCGACCGCAAACGGAGCAACGAGGATGCGAGAAGTACCTTCTTCTTCGGAGCCATGGCGACGATGGTCAGGGCCTTTCTGGCGGGGGAGGCGGCGGCGGCGGAGCGGCGGGAGAAGGAGGAGAGGGGCTGCGCGCCGAGTACGGAGAGGAAGCGGCCGGCGACGGAGTGCGACGGCCATCGGCTGTGGTTCAGCGATCGCCTGCGAGTTCTAGAGAGAGAGAGAGAGAGAGAGAGAGCGAAAGAGAGAGCTTGCGCTTGGTGGAGATGGGGTGGGGGGAGAGCGCGAGCGAATCGGATGGTGATGCGATGTGCCACGTCGGACAGTGGTTGGAGGCCGCATGCAGCCAGAGATTTTCCGTCCTTTCCCCGTTATCTCATCTGGAGAAGGTCCGCCGTTCCCATTGGTCACCATTTATCCTCCTCTTTATGAAGAAATAAAAATAAAAAATTAATGAATGAAAATAGTATCCACAGCTATGTTTATTATTAGAAATAAATTGTATATGACATCATCTATGGGCTCGACTACTTAACCCCATCTGGTCATTGTCCCGCTATGAAATTAAACATCATCATTCCACTTGATCAAGACTACGGCGTTGATCATTGATCCTAAAAGCTCCGCGTCGGCCCAACCCGATCAACTCAATATATATATAATATTACTTATAATTTTTTTATATAGAGAAAATCTTAAAATAAATTGTGTTAGTAATATTAAACAGTTTTTTAGTAAAAAGTTCAAGTAATTTTACATTATTCTTTAGGGTTAATACCCCTAAAAACCCAAAACCTGCATATCATGTACAAATTTACTCCCAACCTATTTTTTGACCACCAAAAACCCCAACCCAGATACCTTTGACAAATTTACCCATTAACTACACTTATAACAAATTTACCTTATGTTAGTTTTCGTTAAATTTTATTCTCAAATTATTAAGTTAAATGACACGTGATAATTGACCTATACCAATTTAGGATTTTACATTCCTGTTTACAGCTTACAATTTTTGTGATTTTTTTGTGGTATTAATCTAATTTAAGCATAGGTATATTTGTCACAAATTTACCATTTTGGGTTTTTTGCAA